>PVIH01007094.1:0-103924 GCA_004025045.1 Sigmodon hispidus
TGAGGCCTGCCGAACCCTCCTCACCTCTGGTCAGGGTTCGAATCCACCCCTCAGAGACCCCTGCAGTTGGTTTGCTCAGTTCACTCAGTTCGGGGTCGCAGTAGGGATCCTTGCAGATACCCTCAGCAGCAGCAGGAGCTGTGGGTGTGGCCAGGTGCAGAGTTCAGCTGCCCCCTGCTCCAGAGTGTGCTGGGATGCCACAGAGGGCACCGGTCCCGGCCTAAATCTACTTTTCTGCTTACCATTCAGGGTGCAAATCCTGGGTCATTTCTCTGGACTTCTCTGGACAAACCGTGCTCAACTCAGATGTGGCTGGCATCCTCTGAAGATTCCTTCTATTTTCCTGAAAGCACTTCTGTTCATCATTCTCTTCTGCCTTGACCACCTCCATCCACCCCAGAAAACCCACACCTGTCTTTTGGAATCAGAGTTGATCTTTCTAGACTCCTGTCCCACCAATAGAAAGCAACCTACCTAATTTTCATAAGAACAGTCACACTACTATTCTCTATTCACCTGCTTTATCACTGAATATTAGATGTATAATCATGTATTTAAAAATAACACAGGGAAGGAAAACAGTGACCCCATTTTCTAAGTAAGATATACTGAGGAACTTGACTCAAATTCACTTTCTTGGCTAGCAAGAGTCTATATTTGTTTCTGACATCGTCTTTCAGATCAAAGTATTGCATTGTAAAGCCTCAACACTGGAGTCCAGGAAACTGATCCAAAATGACTTTCTCTGGATTTGAAAGTCACCAACTTTCACCTCCTATTGTTTCTTTGACTGTGCCCCAGGCAAGCTAGTAGTCTTTTTATTTTTAACACACTCTTGTTTACAGTAATGTTCTCTGAGTTTTAACAGCTTTATTGAGATAATTTGTAGACCACATAATTAACCCATTTAACAGCTGGAATTCAATGTTTTATTATAGGTAGAGTTGTTTTATCATCTACTGTAGCAAATATGGAGTATTTCTTCATTCAAAAATGGATCACCATAGCTGTTGGGTATGATTATCTTAACCCACTCCACCACTATCTTATAAACTTAGCATTGACCTACTATCTCTGTACATCTATTTTAGACATTTCAAATAAATTGAATTATACAGTGTAATTTCTTTTATTTGGTGTGATTTTATTAAGGTGTATCCAAATTGTGGCATATTTCAGAATCTCATTTTTTAAATGCTAAATAATATCTTATTGTAAGACTATGCACTCTTGGCCAGCACACGTTTGATTCCAGTACTAGGGAACCTGAGGCAGGTAGATCTCTTTGAGGTCATGAAAAGCATGGTCTGTATTGTGAGTTCCAGGAATGCCAATGATATATGGTGAGACACTGGAGGGAGAGAGAGAGAGAGAGAGAGAGAGAGAGAGAGAGAGAGAGAGAGAGAGAGAGAGAGAGAGAGAGAGAGAGAGAATGCATTTTGCTTATATCCATTGATTAGCTGTCAGCTCATCTGTTTCCATAGTGTTGTTAATAGAATATGAATGCTATGGATATTTGCATATAAACAGTATGGAAGTATATGTTATAATTTTTCTTTATATATGCCAATATATGTTAATCACCAGTATTAATCTCAAGAATTCAAAGTATCCCACATTTATACCAGCAGGGCATATCGCTTCTAATTTTACTACATCTTCACTAACACTTTTTATTTTAATCCATCTGGTCTCCAATGTAAGTGAAGGAATTTCATTGGAATCTGATTTGCACTTACCTAATGACAAATCATGTGTTATCATTATTTCAAACACAGGGCAATTTTGTATCTCCACTGGAGAAATGGCTAGTAAGATCTTTAGTCTATTTTAATTGAATTATCGTTTTATTGTTGAGTTATGAGTTCCTTATTTATTCTAGACTTTGTTTCTATAGCAAATACGCTTTGGGAATGTTGTCCCTGCTCTGAGATTTGACCTTCACAGTCTTGATAGAGTTCTGAGAAGTACAAAGAGTTCAGTGTAGATAAAGTCCTGTTAATCTACTTTTACCCCTGGTGTTTGGGCTTTGGATATGATATAATCAATTTTGTCTAATCCAAGGTCACTGGGAATTACTTCTATATTTTCTTTTAGAGGCTATAGGCTTAGCTATAATATTAATGTCTATGATCTATTTTGAGTTATTTTTTGTACATATAAAGGATCCAACTCTTTTATTTTACATATTAATATCCAGTTCCAACTATTAATGGAAAAGAAGATAATTTTCCTGTTTAGTGTTTTGAATATTCCTTTTGAAAATTAGTTGCATATACATATATAAATTTACTTCTGGGATTGTAATTTTATCATCTTTATCCATATGTCTACATTTTACAGCATTTGTTAAGTGTTTTCTTTGGCAATTTCATACATGGGTCTCAATAACACAAAAAGGCATATACCTATTGAAAAATAGCAGTGTCACTATTGTCTTATAGTAAGTTTAATTATTTCTTTTACACTTACTTAACTATTCATTTATATATTTAAGTGTGTTTGTGTATGTTTATGTAGCAAGGCTCACATGTGAAGTTTTTAAAATGACTTATGAAATTTCATTCCCTCAGTCTACCTTATGGGTTCTGGGAATTGAATTCATATCATCAGGTGTGGTAGTAAGTGCCTTTACCTACAGAGAGAGCTCACTATCCTTTACAGCAGCGTTTCTCAGCATTATTAATGCTTTGACCCTTTAATACAGTTCCTCAGGTTGTGGTGACCCAAACAATAAAATTATTTGTTTTGCTACTTCATAACTGTAATTTTGATACAATTACAAATTGTAAGGTAAATATCTTACACACACGATCATCTTAGGTGACCCCTGTGAAAGGCTATTTGGCCAACAAAAGAGTCATGACCCACAGATTAAGAACTACTGCTTTAGAGTAAGTTTTAAAAGAGAAATTGTAAGTACTCAAAGTATAATCTTCATTTTCAGAAATATTTGGGTTATTTGGCCTCCAGGTGTTTTTTAGAATCAAACATATTTTTTATCAGTAAAAAAAAAACAACTTGCCTATCATAAAGTAGCCCCAGAAGTGGGAAATTTATGTAGGGACTGTGCAGAATTTGTATAGTGTTTGATCCCCTTAATAATATTGTTTCCCCACCTGACTCAGTCTTGATGTTGGGGGGAGAAAACTGGATTTGCCAGGAGTGGAGACTGAACTAAGCAATATTGGGACCTTGGAACCTTGGGATCACCTGCCCATGGAGTGGTGGATGGAGAGATGTGGAGAAGAATGACCTGATGTGGTGGGAGCGTGAAGGGACCTTGATTAAGGATATACAAGGATAGAAAATGTGACTTCTTTATTCACAATTAAAAAATAATAATAATATTGTTTCCCAAAACGTGAGTCAGCATATTTTCCCTTTATTTAGATATCTTTTCAGATACTTCAACAGTTTTCAGAATATAAATACTTAGCTTTTTAAATTTTTTTTTTAAAGGCCAGATTGGTTTTTAATACAATAGTAAAAAGAATAGAACCTATAATAACAATGAATAGAGGTGGAGGCAGAGACACATGACTGAGCACAGGGCATTTCCCAGGAGCTCTTACCAGGTTGAAAAAGTTTTTTTTTCTTTTATTTCCATTCCTGTAATATTTAATGTTTTCATCATGTACAAATGTTATATTTATCAAGTACATTTTCTGCATCTGTTAACATGTTCATGTGTAGGCTTTTATCTAATACTTTGTTGATTTGATGGATCAAGTCAATTCATTTCCAGATGCTACACTGACCTGCACTCTTGGTGTGTGTAAACATACATATATGGTGATGATACATAACTTTTAGAGATGCTGACAGTTTCAGTTTGTAACTATTTTGTTGAAGGTTTTTGTTGTAGTAAGTTTCCCCGGGCCCTTTTGGGCCCGGAGGTTTGTAACCTGGTCTGCGGTGGCGGCTTTTGTCCCCCAAAGAAATGAATCACATGCTTATATTAACTTTATACTGTTTGGCCTATGTCTCAAATACATTACTAGCTAACTCTTTCATCTTAATTCAACCCATTTCCATTAATCTGTCTGCCACGTGGTTCCACCCAAGGGTCGCCTGTGTTCCTTATATGATTCTTCTTCCCGGGGGTCGGATGGACACTGATTAACTCCACCCTTCTCCTACCTGCCTGTCCTCTGATTCTCCACCCACTTCTACAGTGCTCTACATGGGCCAAACCAGTTACTTTATTTACATCATACAGAGAACATTTCTACCACAGGTTTTCATATGTGGTTCACAGTGTCTGCAGTTCTCCTATGATGTCTACATTTGGTCTTGATACTGAAGAAATAACTTCTTTGAGTACGTCTCAAAGTGTTCACTGCTGCTGTATGTCTAAAACACATTGGTGCATTATTAATTTTAAATTTTTTAAAGTATTTGGTAGAATTTACCAACCAAAGCAATTGGGATTCAAATTTTATTTGTGGGTAGTTTTCTTTATTTTATTAGTGTTGTTTTGCATGTGAGATAAGACACTTATACTACCAGGGCCACACTAGAGTTTATTCAGAAGAGTTGCAGAGAGAGAAGTATAAGAGAAAAAGAGATTTTCACATGTCACGTCACCTCCTTTTAAGAGGACTGATTTGCATAGCCACTCCATGTTCTGCCTGTACCTTGTGGACATTCCAGGAATTCTTGTCTCACCCAGTGCCGTGTTAGGTTCACGATGTGGCTCCTACTTTCTGGGAATCCTTACAATTGGTGTTTACCTGTCTGTTGTCCCAGCTACTCATTCAGGCTGATTACATTATTATTAATTATTACATAATTATTAAGATTACCTATCTTTTTGAGTGGCTCTTAGAATCTGTATCCAGTTGCTCATGCAATTTTATTATAATCTATGTTTGTCTCTACAGTTTTTGCTTTATATATTTTGCTCTGCTATGAGGTACAATAAATACATATAAAATACAAGAGAGAACTTACAGTCTTTGTGCTCAGTCTCTGAAATAACATACTTAGAGAGGTAGCTCATCCTCTAAGCATAATGACAGAAGCAGTTCTCAGCTATGACTCCATTACCACCACCACCACCACCACCACCTCCCGCCATAGCCGAATGGAGTGGGCAGGAGAGAATAGGACCACACATTGTGAGCTTTCATTGTTTGGAGAGGTACTGAACTAGAAAGGTCGTTAAGGGCTTGCTGCGCAAGAGAAGGTTTCCTAGGTTCTAATGCTGGAATCTGGAGTGACAGAGTTGAGTAACGTCAGCATCTCATGTTCAAGGATGGACACAAGCACCAGAATTTATCTTAAGGGCTGTTTTTAACAATACCCAGAGTCTATCATAGCGTTAACATGGAAAAAGTAATAAAGCATTAAAAAGCTATAAAGGCTGTCTTTCCAGTGACGCAAAGCGAAGTTGTCCTAGACTCAGGGCTTTTCACAAGATCATAGGCCAGTAAAGGAGGTGAGGGGAATGACAAGGGAGAGAGTTGTGTCCCTCACACAGGACTCCCTCCCTGCCCTTGTAATGGTTACCATGACGGCATTGCCCCATCTAGTGGTTTTCCTTAACTTAACACATATCTCTCACATCTTCCTCTGCTGGTTATCTTCCACAACACTGGGCACACAGATGCTTCTATTTACTGAAGATTTGACATATATTTTTATCCTTCAAGGTCTTCAGATAGTGAGTTGTGTTTATGAATCAGACAAGAACAAAGATTTTCAGATAAAATGGCAGCTAAAAGTGTCCTGAGAGATTTGTCTTATTACCTCACATGCTTGGAAAATCTTCAGTAAGTTTTAAAGGAAAGTGCTGTCAAGAGAGAAAATCTTTAAGAGCTAAAAAGAGAAAGAGAACACGACAGCAGAGTTGTGAGCCACAGCTCACGTAAAAATAGTTC
This sequence comes from Sigmodon hispidus, assembly GCA_004025045.1. Taxonomy (NCBI): domain Eukaryota; kingdom Metazoa; phylum Chordata; class Mammalia; order Rodentia; family Cricetidae; genus Sigmodon; species Sigmodon hispidus. The sequence goes on from PVIH01007094.1 coordinate 5,886, forward strand.
AAGTCATGGAAATAATTTCATCAGCTCATTGTCAGTTTTGATCAATTGCCATTTATTTTTATGGTTTTCATTTGCTGCAGTTTGAATGCCTGTCAGTTTCTTATTGGACATTAAACATCATGATTTTTATCTTTTAGGGGGCTGCTATGATTTGCATCCTCTCCCTCCAAATTATCACATTGAAACCTAAATGTAAATGGGCGGTCTCTGGGAGTTGAAGCCTTCCTGCAAGTGATTAGTGTCCTGTAAGGTATAAAGTGTCTCAGTGAGCTACCTCATCCCCCTTTCCAGACACATTGATAATGTATGATTTCTGGGTACCAGGAAGTAGACTCTCATTACTAAACCTGACAAGGACTTGGTCCTGGACCTTCCAGCCTCTACAACTATGGCAGATACATTTCTATGACTATAAACCACCTCCCATCTTATGGTAGCCTCAACAGACAAAGACAAATATTGATATTCTTGGTTAGAAATATTTTGAAATTTCGTATTAACCGAGTTGTACCATATGAAAGTAACTTGATTCCTATATACATATACCTCTAATTAGTGTTTCTCTTAGGACACTTGCTAATTTTTTCTACTCCCTAAGAAGGGCATTTTCAGTTTTACATTATACAGGATACACAACAGAGAGTTTATGTGACCTAAAAGGCTCAGTATATTTACTACTTAACCCATTATAGATGTTTTCTAGGATAAATGTCTGCCCAGTGTTAAATAGAAACATTTCAGTTGATGACATTTGTAGTATGGTGTAATTCTTTTACTGTTGTTGATGACTTTAGCAACTTCTATTTATATGTGTTGTATCTGACATCCACTACATGATCTTCACCAAATCATATGCCTGTGTTTGACAATGGGATACTGGAGTGAACATTTCATCCCCAACACACTCACATAAAGAAACAGATGCTGACTTTTAACTGGCAACTTGATACTGGCAACTTGGAGTCATCTGGGAAGAGACTCTCTGTGAAGGATTGTCTAGAACAAAGGGGCCTGTGGGCATGTCTTTGTGGAGGGGGGTTGTCTTGATTAAGCACTGATGTGGGAAGACCCATCCCAATGTGAGTGGAGTCATTCCCTAAGCTTGCTCCACAAACTAGGAAAGACTAGAGAAAGTACTAAGCATGCATGCATCCATTTAACTCCCTCTTGACTGTGGCTGTGCCCTTTAGCTTCCCAGCTGTCATGGACAGTAGCATGGAACTGTGAGCTAAAACAAATTCTTCCTTCTCTACAACAGAAATGAAACTAGGACACGTGTCAAGTCACAGGCCCATCATGGCATCTGTAATTGTTCTTACTGGAAGAGAGAGGCATGCAATTGCAAATCAAATCCAAAATACACACCTAGATTAAACAAGGCAAAGAAAACCCCATGTTATGCAACATGACCTCTGAGCCTTTCACAGGCGATAGTGGTCTCTTGTAATAGGGTCAATATGCTTTCAAGAATGATTGTTTCTACTTTGTGATATTTCAGTGAGAATTAAATAACTTAATAAATCTTATTTTAAACTACTAATAAAATATTGAATTACTACTAGAAAACTTCACAGGTCCTAGTTATACTCAGATTTCCATGATTTCGTTGAAAAGAGACTGAGGCCAGGGAAGAAAATGCCAACCAACACTGAGGGTCTTCCAAGTATGGAGTTCCATGCTTATTCCATTATGTTAGCAGCAGCAGCTCTTCACATAGACTTCTTCTACCCTGATGCAACAGGAAACTTGAGTTTTCCAGAGGCAATGCTGATCCTGGTCCACACCTGTGAGGAAATGATGCAACAGAAATCAGAGCCTGAGTAAATGCAACTCTGAGTGCTGATCTGCCTTGCCATGACCTCCTACTGTTGACAGCAACTACAGAAGGAAGCAGAGTCAGCATCAGCAGCTGTGTGCACTGTCAGCAATGTACTCACAACAATTTCAGCCATTCATAAGTGCTGGCTTCTAAGAGATGAGAGTGCTTCCTTGTAAAAAGAAGTCTGAGGCCCATGGATTGTAGTTATTCATGGTTCTCAATAAGAATCTGGGTTGGAACTCAGCCTTCTTCATTTGCTGGAGGTGGTATGGTCAAAGCACTCTATAATTAATGGGAATGAAATTATGCAAAACTAGATTCAGTGTGTACATTAACACCTGATGATTCTCAAAGGAAATAATTGGTTGTGATCACTTTAAGGCAATCACACTAAGTGGTCAGTGTTCTTGTTATTAAAGGGCTTAAGCATGTAGCTCATGTGGTTTGTGCAGAACTTATTCTATTAGCTCTCTACTGGTGGACATTTGAGTTGCTCCCAATTATTTGCTAATAGAAGAGTGAGGAAGTGTAATGCTCCTCCATTTCAGCTTTCCTTATAGAAGTTCATCACAAGGAAATAACCACCACAGCTGTATTAAATTAACAAGTAGTTATTTATTGTTTATATTGATTAAGATCTACACTTCTTTTTTTCCTATTATAGAAATTTTAAAAACAGAATTTCTTTATTGAATTTCACATCATGAACCCTAATTTTTCTCACTTCCTGGTCCCCCCATATCCTCCTCTTACCCTTGCAGAGCACTACCAAAAGAAAATTTAAAAAATTAAACAAAGACAAAGCAAGAAACACAAACAAACGAAAAACAAGAACAAACCCAACAAACAAAAAACCTACCTATTCTTTTCTCCTTTTTCCCCCATCTCTCCAACACCTCTCCATTTATCCTGTTGGCCTGGTGTGTCACATCAAATACCCTATTGTCCTATAAGCTTTACTAGCAAATGTTCATTGCAATGAGCCACCTAGTCTGGTTCAAGGCCTCTGGTTTCTGGTACACCATCATCACTGGATGCTCACAGGAACTCCTCTGGGATATCCTGTGGTTGCCTGAGTCATGGAGATCCTGCAGGTATTTTTCCATAGGACTAGTCCTTTTATGAGCTCCAGCAGATCCTAGATGAGACCCATGTGTGGTTTTGGAACCTTGTCATTTCTACTCACATGCGACTACTCAGAACAGACTTCATGGTCAAGTCCAAGGCTGAAGGGAGAAACAGCTTTACTCACGATGTGACTGGGACAAGAGTATAGATCCAGAGTCTCTGAACTACTGAGTTACACAACCAATGGCTATTTTGTATGACACTTTATCAATACATTCCTGAAATACACTCTTGAAAGAAAAATTTAACTGGTGTTACTGGAACAAAGGTGAAGTGTATTTTCAGATTTCCTATATATTGCCAACTTCTACTTTATAGTCACTGAAATATTTTAGTTATAGTAGAAGTAAATGACATTGTTTCCCTAGTATGTTTTTGATAATTATGCTTTGGATTTTATTTATAATACTGTGGGTATAGCTATAATTTTTAATTTATTAAACACATTTACAATTCTTTTGTATGACCATTTTTGTATTTCTGCCCTTATTTTAATAAAGATTTGTCCTATTACCTCTATAACTTAGAAACTTCATGCACAATACAGGAATTATTTACTTGGCTCACAATATGCACTGCATATATGTTTTCCACATTCGTTTTCGAAAATTTCACATATGTATACAATTTGGTTATATTTACCCTCTCTGAGTCCCCCTACATTCTACCCAATACCTCCTCTCCTAGTTTCTTATCTTTTTTTTCCTTCTCATTCTCCTCCTCTTCCTCTTTTTATAACCTACCAAGTCTGATTAGTGCTGGCATGTGTGCATGGATGTAGGACTGTCCATCGATGCTTAGAAACAAGCAAGCAGCAATACTTTCATAAAATAATGTGCCCCCTATGTAGGCTACCATCAGCTGCCAACAGCTCCTAGGATTGAGTGTGGCCTAGAGTACATCTCCTTGATTTCTAGGAATTTGGGCTGGTTTGACCCGGTGTAGGTAAGCATAGTCGGTGTGAGTTAATGATTACAATAGCGGTGTCATGTTCAGAAGACAGCATTTCACAGTGGTTCTCCTAACCCCTCATCTCTTAAATACTTTTTTGTGTTCTTCTATGACGTTCCCTGAGCCTTGGAGGATTCCTGATACAAACGTTTTGTTTAGGCCTGAGCTTTCCATTTCTCAACATGGTTATGTGTCTCTGCACTGATTGCTGCTCATTGCCAATAGAATCGTCTCTGACCGAGGTTGAAAGCAGCACAGATCTCACAGAGTCTCTTCCCAGATGACTCAAGATAAATTAAAAGATACACTCCAGAGTTGTTCCTATTATGTGTTTTTTTCAACTTAAATGTTTTTAATTTTTAGGTTTTTTTAAGGTGTTTGGGAATTTTATTTGTATGTCTGCTTGTGTAATGCATGTGTACCTGGTGCTCTGGAGGCCAAAACATAGTGTCAACTCTTCTGGGACTGGAGTTACATATCGTTGGAAGAGTGAATGCTGAGAACTGAACCTAGGTCCTCTGGAGGAAGAGCCTGTGCTTTTAACTATAGAGGGAGCTTTTCAGCCCTGTATTGTGCTTTGGCATAGAAATGTCTGGGGTTTAACTAAATGAATTAAATTCAGGGGCTTAGTTGGGAAGGTTTTGGCCATAGAATCAAAATTCACCCCTTTTCTTGTCTTACTTACATAGTTTTACTTTTATACTTAAAATTTCATGCACATACAATTTACCCTGTTATAAATGATGAATCCGATTTCAACTTTAAAAAAATATGGTTATGCTTACCATTAAGTTGAGATGCACAATTTTTTCATATTATACAGTCATGTGCAATTAGATCTACTTATGGATTTTTTCCTGACCTGGAACTCACTTTGTAGACCAGGTTGACCTTGAACTCACAGAGATCTACTTGCCTCTACCTGCCTAGTGCTGGGAATAGATGCACACCATCACACCTGGTCCAGAAGAAACTTTATTTTTTTAATTTAATTTTAATTTTTTTCCTCATACCCACTACATTCTGTCTCCTGCTCCTTCTCCCAATCCTCCCCCCACAGCCCACATTTATTCCCCACAGAATCCAAGAAAACTCAAGGTGAGACAATTCAGTCTGGCATATCCAGTTGGAAAAGGACCGAGTTCATCCCCCAAGTATCAAGGCTGAGAAAGGTGTTTTCCTGCTAGATGTGGGCTTGGAGGAGCCGGTTCATGGACCCAGGATAGACTCTGGTCTGATTGCAAGAGGCTCCAGGAACTGTCCACATCTTTTGACTGCCATCTACATTCCGAGGGTCCAGATCCATTCCATGAGGTTTTGTCAGCTCTCATTTCAGAGTCTGTGAGTTCCCAACAGCACAGGACTGCCTATGCTACGGGTCTCCTCATCATGATCCCAATCCTTCTTCTCATGCAATTTCTCCTCTCTCTCTTCAGTTGGACCAGTAGCTCAACTCCATTTAGCTATAGATCTCTGCATCTGCCTCCATCAGCTGCTGGATGAAGGTTCTATAATGGCAATTAGGGTGGTCGGTCATTCAATTGATAATAGGGAAAGGCCAGTTTAGGCTCCCTCTGCACTAATGCTTGTAGGCCTAACTGGACTTTTCTTGTGGGTTCTTGGGTATTCCCTAGTATTGGGTTTCTCTCTAATCCCACAATGGCCCCCTTTATCAGGATAGCCACTTCTTTGCTCTTCCTATCTGTTGCTTCCCCACTCGCTCTATCATCCTATTCTCTCATGTTTTCTTTTCACTCACCCTTGCTCTCTCCATCCCATATGATTGCAATTTTCTCAGGAGAGCTTCTTTATTTTCCCTTCCCAGGGGGATCCATAAATGTCTCTCCTAAATTCCTCCTGTTACCTAGCAGCTAGGGAAGAAGTATGGATTGTAGCCTCATTATCCTTTGCCTTATGTCTAAAATCTGCTTATGAGTGAGTACATACTATGTCTATCTTTCTGGATCTGTGTTACCTACTCGGGATGATACTCTCCAGATCCATCCATTTGCCTGCAAATTTTAGGATGTTATTTTTTTTCTTCTCAGTAGTATTCCATTGTGTAAATGTACTGAAAATTTTTAATCCATTCTTCAGTTTGGGGGCATTTAGGTTGTTTCCAGGTTCTGACTAATGTGAATAATGCTACTAATACCCTGGGGGTAAGAGTGTGCATTCCTTGAATATATGCCCAATAGTGGTATTGCTGGATCATTGGGTAGGTTGATTCCCAGTTTTCTAAGGAAGCACCATAGTGATTTCCAAAGTGGCTGTACTCCCACCTGCAGTGCAGAAGTGTTCCCTTTACACCACAGGTTGTTACATGTGTTTTTCTTAATTGTAGTCATTCTGACGGGTATAAGATTTGATTTGATTTCCATTTCTCTGATGACTAAGGATGGTGGGCAGTTCTTTCGGTATCTTCCAGCCATTTGAGATTCTTCTCTTGAAGTTTTTTTTTATCTAGCCCTGTACCCTATTTTCCAATTCTTGGGTTCTTTGGTTTTTTGATCTCTAGTTTTTTGAGTTCTCTATATATTTTAGAGATCAGTCTTCTGCCTGCTGTAGGGTTTAGTGAATATCTTTTTCCATTCTGACAGCCATTGTTTTGTCTTATTGACTATGTGCTTTGCCTTACGGAAGCTCTTTAATTTCAGAAAATCTCACTTATTGATTGTTGTACTCAGTGTCTCTGCTATGGGTGTTATATTTAGAAGTGGTCTCCTGTGCCAATGTATTCAAGGGTATTTCCCACTTTTTTATTTTTTAAATCAGGTTCATCTTACATGGGTTTATGTTGAGGTCTTTGACTCACTTGGATTTGGGTTTTGTTTTAGCTTTTGGTCCACTTGGAGGTTCTGTGTCAGAGTGAGCTGTTCTTGGTGCAACAAGAGCTGGCCAATTCTGTGTCTCAAGAATCCAGTCATAGTTCAATATGAGATTTTAATCCAGAAGGAGCTCTTGATATTACAGGAGCTCTTGGTCCAGTAGGTGCTGAAGAACTATGGGTCTTAGGTAGATGCTGAGGTCACCAGCCAGAATGGATTGGGGTTGGGGCAGGATTTGTAGATGGGTTTGTCCAGCAAATTGAATTTTGCTGGGGAGTTCTGGCCTGCAGGGGTTTTCCTGCTGGCTTGAATTTAGGGGAGATGTGATGGCCAGAAGAAACTTTCAATGACAGAAACTTTAAATGGTTTTAAAGTATCATGTGGCCTAGGCCACGCTTTTGTTTTTATAGGCTCCTTTACTGTGGCTCAAAGTTTACCATGTGCTGTATGGCTTATATGCTATGTTTTTGTATTGTCTATATTTGCCACAAACTTAGTGACTTGAAACAAGACACATGTTTTTTGTTTTTTGTTTTTTTTCTTGCAATGTCTAGAGGTCATAAATCTGAGATTAGCTTTATTCATTCACAAGGCCACAGTATGATTATTCACTGGCTTTTGTTGTTATTTGGAGTTTTGATGTGGAAGAATGAGCTTGTATGTCAACTATGTTTTTTGACAAAATATATTTTTTTGAGATTATTGGACGGAGGGTCCTGAATCCTTGAAGGCTCTTTCTCAAGCCTGTTTCTAGTGTCTGGAGCCCATGAAAAGTTTGCAGAAACTTGTAATGATTTCTTATTAAACAGCAAGTCTATTGAACGAGCTTGGGCCTTTGGACCAGTTTGCTACGCACAGCCTCACCCCCCACTCCAGTGTAATCATGAAGTGACTTTTGCCTCATCCTTTGGTTTATAAATAAAGCCCCGTGTTTTTCCTTTATCTCTGCTGAGAAATGCATTCATATTTCTAACCCACAACATAATTTACAAGTGCCTCAGTTTCCCTTGTAATAAAGGAGGACATGGTGAGTTTATTTTTCAATAGGGTGATGATCCTCTCGCCTCTTGGAAAAAACTGTTTGGATCAAATGACTGGTGATTAGACTGGAGTGTGGAAACACATTGCAATCCTGTCTCTTTTCTTCTTACCACTTAGCACATGAAGGAGGTACCAAGATCTGGCAGATCCCTGAGCTTCTGAGAACACGCACCTTCCCATTTTGCTCCAAGAGAAATCAAAATGTCTAGAAACCTAGGCTTCTAAGTGGCTTAAACCCTTCAGCCATCTTTCCATTCTCAAGCAGCAGCAGATCCCTCAAGCGTTCATGGAGCTGCTGTCTCTAAGTGGATATGGGGCTTCTTAGTTGCCCCTACCTACATTATTGCACACTGAAAATGCTTTGGTCCTTGCTTTCCTGTAACTAATGCCTTACTTTGTTCCAGGAGTCATTGCTGGGAGGTACAAAGACTGTGGACTGAGCATGTTTCAAAACAGGCTTCTGATTTAGGATTCCAGAAAGTGGATACACAGTATCTTTTATTTTCAAGTGTATTTGGCTAGTATTTTTAAGTTCCTGATGGTAGAGATAATGAGAACATCCAACTTCACATGCTACATGCTCTGCTGAGTGCTTTGCATATGTTAACTTATCACTAAAATAATTTTATGAAGAAGATTTTGCTGTTATGTTCTCTTTGGCTCTTACAAGTCTCTGTTCTGCTTCCTGCCATGAGGTGAGTACCACTTCCCTGCCCTGCATTTATGTCATGATGCTTGATGTATACCACAGCCCTAAAACCAACAAAGCCAGCTCACCATGGAATAAAACCTGATAGATTATAAACCCAAGTAGAGTTGCATATGTCCTGTATATCATAGTGATGAAACCTATACCTTCTTCGATAAGAACTAATATGGGAAAGCACTATTTGTAAGTGTTCCTGGCATACCACGTGGTGAACCCAACATGGTGCTGGGTGAAATAAGAATTCTTGACGTGTAGCAGCCACGTGGTAAGCCCAACATGGTGCCAGTACAGAGCTCTCTCTCTCTCTCTCTCTCTCTCTCTCTCTCTCTCTCTCTCTCTCTCTCTCTCTCTCTCTCTCCTCCCCTGCTCCTCTCTGTGTACCCACTTGGCAACTCCCTGGAATAAACTCTTGCATAGTATCAAGTAGTGTGTGTGTGTGTGTGTGTGTGTGTGTGTGTGTGTGTGTGTGTGTTCCCACATGCAAAACCAACACTGTTTACATTGCCTGGCAGAGCAAAACTGTCCAACGAACACCCATGGTTCTCTATGAATAATCATTAAAAACCTGTCATGATAGAAACGTCAATGAGAAGATGAAACATTTATTCTTTACATGGTTTGTGGACTACAAGCACCAGAATTGGGGATTTTATGCCAAATTTAATACATCTGCAACTGTAGGGCTTCGTCACACCAATGTTGACTTTTTGACTCTCTCTACTATTGCCTATAGCTGGAAACCCTACTGTGCCTGCATTTAAAGTGGTTAAAATATGTGTGCTCACTTTTCTGAACCCTCTCCATCACAAACTCCAGGCAAGCACAGAGATATGGACTCTAGGTGTGGTCCTTACTACCACAGGGTGGCTTGTGGTAGACAAGAGGAAATATTAAGGTGAGAAGAATCAATAACCATCTTTTCTGATGGACATACATTTTGTGGGATAAGGTCAGAAAACAGTTTCTCTTACTTTTGGTGGTTCCTATATTAAGAGCAATGAGCCCATATTGCAGCTATCCAAAAAATGTCTATTCTATTAGGAAGAGTGTTTCTGTACACTGAGGAGGGGGATTTCCATGTAATACCAACTAAGACATTGTACTTGCCCTGCCGAAAGCCAGGTAGGTCTACCCCATGCCTTTTTACCATAGGCAGCATTTTCAATAGCTTTCACAGGCAGGAAGCTCACAATCAAGAATTCCATGACTTTCTAATTTCCTAAACCCACCCAGGTTTTTTTTAGTACAAAATAATACAAAATAATATTTAAAATACATAGTCACCAGAAGAAATTCTAAGAATCCCCTGCCATTAGCTTGGTAGGTTTGAAACAGCCAAGTGTCTGTTCTTATCTCCAGAGTGTGGAGATGTGACATTGGCTAAAACATGCAAAAGCCATAGTCCATCAAAGGAGGGTAGTGTTGTCTTAATGAATTGCAAAAAGTTTTGGTCATTAGCAACACATCTATGCTTTAATTAGATCTGAAATTATATGGAATGTAATTTGCTATTAATACAGAAACAGGCCAGATGTGTGGAGGAGCAGTAGATAGCTTTAATAAAACAACTGTCACCTTGTACTCATCTTCTCATTAACTGAATTAATGATGCACAGATTAAAAAGTAGCTCCACCATTTAGAACCTTTCCATTGTCCAAGCCATTGTGGTAATGAGGAGGACAATGATGCCGAAGCCAGGAACAGTATCTCTTGAAGAGTGAATAATTTCAAGCAACTACTTGATTGATTTCACTTCTTTTTATTCTTTTTTTTTAATGTGAAAATATGTTGAGTTTTTATCACAGTGACATTTGTATTGACTAGCTAATTAACATACTGTACTAGTCAAGGCCATTTCAAAACAACACTCTCTTTAAGGTAACTGAAACGGTCCGACTTTGAAGGCTTATGACTCTTGTCCTATATTAATAGTCTCAACTTTAATAACCAGTAGAGGGCGCCAGAGACCTGTGAAAGGCATTTCTTGGCGGTTCTAACAGTCCTGATATTCAAATCACTCAACCTGAAAGAATTAAATTATGCAGATGGACGATGGAGGCTGTCTTAGAATTATCTGACTCCCTCTCCCAATTTCTTATGAAGGAAAAAAATGTCCTCTTTTCAATTTAATTGTAAGAGATATGCAGTTATGATGTTACTTATGAATTGAAACAGACTTTCTAAATCCAAATGCAATTAAAACTCAGTTTTCAGGCTTATCTCTTTCTCCTGGGTGTGCAGACCCTTCTGGGAACTCCTGCTGGGAGCATTGCTTTGAAAACACTAATATGTGTAGCAGGCTATGAGTATGGCATCGGGGAGCGGGGAGAGAGCCAACCTGTCAGTTTGCTGAAAGGGACCAGAAAGATGGGAACAGATGCAGGAACTGCCCGGAGACAGAATCCTCTGAGGGGCTCACTGCAGACTAAGCAGAATTCTACCCTCCGAAGAGTTCTGACTAAGGAATTGCTCATCAGAATTTACATCCCAAATTCACTGGGAGCTTTTATTTGCGGAAAGGAGTAGTGGAGAGAAGGTTGCTTTCTTTTTAAATCCCCCCCCACATCTACCATGTTCCCCCTCCCTTCCCTTCTCCCAGTCCTCTCTCAGCCTCCCCCACCCCATCCCCCCATCCATTCCCCAAAGAGGGCAAGGAATCCCAAGGTGAGTCAGTTGGGTCTGGCATATCTAGTTGAGGTAGGACCAAATAAGAGAGGGGTTTTTTGTTTTTTGTTTTTTAAAGAGCTGAGGTGTATGTGAGTTATGATCCAGAAACACCCTCTGCTCTTTTTACTCTTTGGTCTCCTTAGCTGTAATATTAGAGTTCAATTACTGTGCAATTATTCTTGGAGCACCTTTGAGTATTTCATGATTCCACTGAACATTTCAGAGAATTGTTTTATCGCTCAAGAGATGTGAAATGTCAACCCTTTTGCTATCTGTTAGGTTTGGTGTTTTTTTTTTTTTTTGCCATCCTTTTTTTTTTTATAAGCAAAAAAGAAAGTGAAGCATGTGCTCCACTAGTAGTCCACACAGAGGCAGCATCATCCAAGGAGCAGCCTTTTACTGAATGCTCCGAGGAGGAGTCAGATATGGCCAGGAGTGAGGGTTGGGATTCACGCTCTAGACTATAGGGTACCAGTACTGGGAAGATGCCAAAGATTCAGGAGGAAGATTAGGCTTGTGAGTGAGTTAACCTCTTCCCAGAAAAGCAATGAAGTGAAAAATGACCATTGTCTAATGATGTTGCTGTGTGGATAAGTCCATTATCCTGAAATATCAGATATGACCAGTAGCAGAATTGGGACTGATAGAAGTTCATTGCAGATGAAGAGTTGATGGACCAGGAGTATAAATGGTTTCTAATTGAACTTCATCTTGGGCTCATATGGGAATTTTTTATCCGAGTAACCAAAGGACAATACATATTTCTACTTACATTTGGATCTGTAAAATATGATATGCTAAGTGCACAGACAGAAGAGCACTACCTCATTTAGGCAACTTAATGGCAGAGGGGTCAATTTGATTCAATTATTCACAATACCAACCTAATTCCAGCTTATTTGCTATGCTTAACAAGAGATATACCAGGTCTCCTTTTATGTGTAAATGATTATCAGGTGCTCTTTCCCTACCCTAATTTGTGTCCTTTTTCTTCTGGCCTCAATTTTGTAAAACATTTAACAAGTCAGTAGGTCACAGTCTAAATAGGAAAGTGCTGTTTCTATTTAGATCACTTGACTGTGGAGCATTCTATAAGTAGCCAGCCAAAGGACCACACCTAAATGACCATGAAATTGATAGCATCCCAGAATCTCCCCTCTGCTGATAGCTTAAAGATGTTGAGATGTAAAGATATTTAAGAAACAGACATTGTATTCAAGGAGAAGATTCAAGGAAATTCTCAAGAGATATGTCAGTGGGCCAAAAATTACTTGCTATAAAATACATGGCTTATTCTATTCATCCAGAACTTGGCAATATCACTTATCATTTGAGCAAATGTATTAGCCACAAGGAAGGTTGTAAGGAGGAGTGATCTTTGTTGGAAACCTAGAGATGACATCAGATATGGCTTCCCAGGCACTGTTAGAGTAAAATTGCAAAGGAGAAAGGCTGCAGATGTACAAGGCAAGGAAGCCATTTCTGAAGGAAGAAGTGATGTGGATCCAGTGCATGTTGAACATACTGTAGGTATATATCAGATAATGAAGGATTTATGATGAAATCTTCATACATACTTTAATATAGATCCAATCTTTGTAAACCCTTTGGTGAAGAGACCATTTGCTTTTGTCTGAACTGTTACAGTCTGTCAGGAGTAAGAAGCTGGTGTCAGATGAAATTAGTTTATTGATAGAGTTCAGAAACACCCTGCTCAGATCCTGCCTAAGGACTGCAGTCAGCTTCCTACAGACCTGAATAACATGACCCTACCAAAAGTCTAAATGCTTCCAAACTAATCTACTAACTTAGTCGTGGAGGGCTTAAAAGTTGTGGACTGGTACCTGTTCACAGACTGCACTGAGCTCTGTCTGAGGTCAGGAAGAGCCTAAGCAGGGGAATCACTTTGGGTGGCTTGTTCTAATATGGCTACACTCACATCAAGATTGGGGAGACATTTGCAGAGATTGAGTCCAGAAGATTCAGGATCCTACAGTACCAAGTTGGAAGGAGTTGGAGAGACTTTCCAGTGAGCTTTTAAGCATCCAAGGTCCACTAACCCTTACCTTTGAGAATTCACTTCAGAATTTTCAAATGCCAGACCCTGGTGATTCCTGAATACTTAATATAATGAAGGAACTTTACAGATTCACAAAGAAGAAAGGGTAGTAACCTTGAGGCCTTGAAAGAGGAATCTTGATATCCAAGGGAAGAGAAGGACTTTCTTCCTTGTATAAGGGGCTCTTCTCAAAACACAGAGAGAGCAGAAACTGGCTCACACACATGTATTTGTGTTCTTTACAGGGTGGTGGCCACAACGCAGGTTTGCAGGGAGCATTCCTTTGCTCTAAAGTCATGAATAAGACTGCCCAGTTGTCATTGCAACCTTATCCCTACTTCCTGTTTGAGGAGCTTCCTATCTCTGCCTGACTCAAAACAAGTCCCAGCTGGTATAATTAGATGAGACTCACTCCTAGGACTGTGTGCCATACCACATAGTTCCACTGCTGCTGCTCAAAGGGTCATATGTTGGGATAATGAACCTGGATGAGCTTGTAACCTAGGAAACCACCTCTGTGTCTCTTGTTCACTCACCCAGAACAAAGAAAAACTGATTTTTAAAGCCCTCTCTGGTTCACTGAGGCTTGTTGAACTTTCCAGCCCCTTTTGACCACCCAATATCACACAGCTCAGGTTCCCCAAACACTAGCCATCTTCCAAACACATCTATCTGTCTCTTTGCTGTGATAAATTGCTGATCCCCCTACTATTTAGCCATGGTGCCTACCGACCCCACCATTCCACCTGACCTCTTTTAGACTGTCATGCCCAATGAAGATTCTAGAATTAATGCAATGTTAGAGACTGTCTGAGGACTGATACATGAACAGGAGTTGGATCTACAATTAGCCACGTAATCATTTGTACCTTCCTCCTTCCCTTCCTCCTTCCTTCCCCCTCCCCCTTCTTCTCTTTTATCCTTATTGTTTTGTATGGATGAGACATGTATATGCATACACATAAATGGGTATGCAGATGTGCTCAACCAAGCATGCTCAAGTAGACAGGCAGAGACTCACATTGCATGTCTTCATCCTCAGCTCTCTATATTATTTTTTTTCCAGAAAGAATATCTCACTGAGTCTGAAGTTTGTCAGTTTGGCTAGACTGACTAGCTAGTGAGTCCCACGGATCTGTTTACCACTTCTTTCTCCACACTGTATCAAGGACTCAAGTGTCTACCTTTGTATCTAGATTTTGTTTAACTTGTACTCTGGGGATCTGAACTCAGGTCTTTAAACTCATACAGTAAACACTTTACTTATTGAACAATTTCCAAAATCTCCCTCCCTTTTTTCTTTCTTTTTAATTTAATATATATGCCTATCAGTTCACTTCCATGTATCAGAATCTGCACTTACTTCTGAATAATCTTTAGCAAATGAGCCAGACAAAACTGTGTTCATGTACTGAGTCACATAGATTCCTGTAGTTAGGGCTCTTGTATGCCTCATAGCCCAATCTAACTTACAATTACAGCATCTGTAGTGATCCATGTCAAATGCTCAGTCAGGTTTTATTTACATGTCTCTAGATTTCATGTGACATAAGTGTCCCTCAATGGGCTATTTTGACTGCTGGAAAAACCTTCATGAAACACCTAAATAATTACATGACAGTAATCTCATGGTAGGGAGAATATGAGAGACGTGTGTCTCTTCCACATTTCTAAAGTTTTCAATCTTTCTCCCGAAAGAGTCCTTTACTTTATCACAGGAATAGCATGATTATAGGACAATTACTGTTATAAAACATTTTGGAAAAAAGAATATCTACCAAATTTTCCTTAAGGTAACCTGCCATCATTTTTTCCTGTAGCATTTGTATACTATACATTGACCTACATTTTACCTGAACAGAACAAGAAAATA
Source organism: Sigmodon hispidus (assembly GCA_004025045.1). Classification (NCBI taxonomy): domain Eukaryota; kingdom Metazoa; phylum Chordata; class Mammalia; order Rodentia; family Cricetidae; genus Sigmodon; species Sigmodon hispidus. The sequence goes on from PVIH01007094.1 coordinate 20,962, forward strand.
CAGAAGAATAAAGGAGTGGAAACCATTATTCAACTGGTGAACTAACAAAGCGCTTTCAGTAAACAGATGCTGCAGTGTCAGGGCAAGCTAAGTTTTGTTTTTGTCTGATGGCTCTGTGTAGGTATGTGTGTGGAGTGCGTGTATTTGTTTTATTTCTTGTATGCAAATGGTGTTGGATATGTTCACACAGATGGAGACCAGAAGATAACTTCTGGTGTCTTTCCACAAGAGCCATCTACCTTATTTGGGCCTTAAAGTCTTTTAAAACTCTATTGATGTATTTGTGTATATATATGCGTGTATATACATACAAAGGACAACATTAAGGAGTCGGTTCTCTTTCTCCAGGGATTGATTTCAGGTTTGTATGCTTGAATAACAAGCACTGTGGCAATCATGCCATCTCTCTAGCTCATGATGGCTCTTTCACTGACTGATGCAGAAAACACTGATCACAGATTCTCAGCTAAATGTGTAGGTATCTAATCATGATTGGAAAAACATGAGCATCCGGGACCTTTACATCCAGTTCCCTCTTTGTTCTGCCTCAGGAAACAACCCTAGAGTGGGATCCAGCATGTAGGGTGAGAACTCCTGGCCTCCTGGATACATCACCCATGCCCCCACCACAAAACCTCTAATTGACATGCTCAACAGCTGTGCAACAGGGCTGCCCACATCCGTGAAGACCCTGATGACTGTTTTCAGCGTTCCCTGGCTTGTTAGTTGTCCTTCTCTTGTTACTCATCTCTCACTAGTATAGCTGACATTGTTCATGAGTCCTGGTATTCGGCTTCATAAAGGGTCTTAGTCTCAGACTCAGACTGATTTGCTGGAAGTTGCAAAAGTGTCTGGCATTTCATTCTACAAAGGAAATAATATTCTCCCAGGAGCACCACCCTGGCCACCCGATGCTCATAACTACCTTTTCATTCATCCACGAGGGTCAAGGCCCTCCCTTGTCTTTCTGAGCTGTTAGTAACAATAGCAGCTGCTTCCAGCCATATAATTTCTCCTTTTTCTGATGCCTTTTTTCACATTTTTTTTACTTTCTTTTAAAAAATAAAAACACCAGAATCTTTACCTTCCTTCAACAATTCTCCCTGTTTGAGGCCAAGAGATTAAATCGCCTCCGGGTGACAAGACCCACCAGCTGTCGCTGTATCTGTTTTCCTGTGATTGTCAGTGACTTCATTGAAAATGTATGTGTGATCTTTCAACATGTTTTCGGGGCAGGAAAAGTGAAAGCCTGCCCCTGGAAAAAGCATTCTTAATGTGTCATGGCATGCATATACCTATGATGAAACAGGAGCTCAGCATAGGCATTCCCCCCATGACCTCCTGCATCCTCTGCTTCCTTTCTTTCCTCTTTAGCAGCCAGATCTCAAATTTTGTTGCACAGAGAGCAAACAGATCTTTCCACTGTGCCCGCAGCAGTTTGTGAAGAAGGCAGAAAGGAGGAGAAGCCTTGCTCCTGTCCGTCAGTGCAATTAGCCAATTCTTACGACTCTTGTAATCAGAGTAAGCTTACCTTGTTCCGTATTCCTGCAAACTATTGCTAGGATATGCTCTGAGATAGAGCTGCTTCTCCCAGGCAGCTTACAGTGTAGCAGGGAAGTAAACCCCAAAGGAACAGTAGGAATGGCAGAGTGATGTTTATGGGACTAGGTCAGGATGGCTCATTTAGTGTAATGAAAAGTACAGCTGAGTGTGCATCTTTGGAGAGCAACTAATTGTAGGGAATGTATTTGGCACATGGAACGTTCTTGAGCCTCCCTAAAGCCAGTTGCTTTGCTGGGTGTTATCGATAAATGTAGAAAAGATATGAAAAAATAAAATAACAAAAGATTTGATATCTATTTACTCTACCCTACCAGGTTGCAAATCTTTGTAAATATTCAGTTAAAATACTTGCCCATCAGCCCTGAAAAGAAGATGTACTAGGAATTACAGACATAGGGAGACAGTTACTAGAGCCAGCAAAGGACTACAGAGGGAGGAGAAAGCCCCTCCATAGCTGGTATTGGGTGAGGAACATTAAAATTGTAGTCCACAATCACTGGCATCTTGTGTGTGCTTCAATGCATCCGCCTGTTTTATCATAGCTACTCTATTGGAGAGCGAGAAGACTTAGCCAGATTTTAATAGGGATGAAACTGTGGCTTTGATAGAGCAAGGAAATAGTTGTACTTAGTTGTGCTAAAGGCCAAGGGTAGAGCCAGGAGTAATTCCAAGTCATTCTACAATCATTCTACTTATCAGGATTCAAGGAGTTCAAACAGAAAAGAAAGAAGAAAGTGTTCCAGGGATGGGGTGAGCCCCCATAGTAGAGATTCTGGGCGGGGGGGAAAAGATGGACTTTGCTTAGGCTCTAAGAGTCTGAGATCTCTGAAATCAATAAATATCTTTGGATAGAAGCTTAGGGCTACAGGATGAATATGGGTTTTGATGAATTTTCCTTGCTAAGGCTTCATTTCTGATCATTATTGATATATTGAAAACAAATTTGTCTTCAGAAGGGAAGGAAACAAAGAAATGAAGTTTCATGCCAAAAAATCATGGACCACACTAAAAAATAAGACCATATAGACTGCAAAAAGAATTACACAGTTTGCATAGAGTGTGGTGCAATGTGGAAGAGAAATGCCCATCAAATAAAAGTTCTGTTTTGCTAATTAAACCTTAGTAAGGGCATGGTTCATAGACATCCTCAGTGAATATTTATTGACTGAGTGAATGGGGAAATGAATGAAGAAGATGAAATGAATTGGATTCAAATCCTAGAGGTGTGTGAGTGTTATATTAGTAAAGATTCGAAGTGTATTTTTCATTGTGGAAGGACATTGATGAATGTTTTTATTTTTGGGGGGTGGAAGGTTGACATGATTATATCTAAATCTAAGAAGAATATCTTTAGTTGCAGTGGTCATAATAGATTATGGCAGAGAAAATGCTGACTCTGAAGACATGCCCATTTAAGGACCTCTGCAGACAGACAACAAAATGTGATAAAAGCCATACATTGCTTTTGAGGTTTGTGTTTGGTTGTGCATCTATTCAGAGATGTCTGGAAATCACAGGAAAGCTTACGTATATCACCTGGGGAGAGAGACGAAAATGTAATTTTATTATCAGTGTAATGATGGTCCAGATTAGCAGGCAGTAGGTGGCAGGTGAGACTAGAGACCCTAGGGACACACCTCCCTCTGGAGTCAGAAGCTAGAGATCCAGAAAGGACAGTGAGAAGAAACAGTTGGCAATGTTGCCAAGAACACAATGACAAGGTCAGAGGGACAGTTCAAATCAGTGAAGACATCAGAATTGAACACAACAGAAAGGTCAGACAAGCAATCTGAAGAATGCTTTACTCATAAGGTAATATACAGTTTGTCACTGAGGTGCTGATGGTGACCTTGGGAACAGACATTGAGCCAATTAGTTAAACTGCATTCCTTTTGGTAACTTGGTGAGGACATCAAGAGGTGGGTGGGCTGTTTGAAAACCTTTTTGTTTCTGAATGAGGCTCCTGAAGTCATGGATGAGTAAAAAATCAATCAAACAAATGGGAAAAATGAAGAAACTTAAAAGTAGACCGCAAAGGCAAAGGGTGAGACTGGGAAAGACTGTAAGTGAAGGAGTTAGGTTTGTAGAGAAGCAAGAATAGTTTCCTCTGCAGACATTGCAAGTGTAAGTGTGTTGGAAAAAAGACTAACAGGAAGGAGCAGGAGAGGAATCAGAAGCCTGGGGAGTCTTTTGAAAGTAGTATGGGCTGTGGAGCTGAAATGTGGGGTGGGTTTTAGTGCACAGTGGAGTATCTCATGGATTCCAAAGATGGAGAGAGAGGAACACCCTATAATTGAGTGTGGTGCAGCCAAGGAGACCCAAGCAGGGCTGCTCTGAACTCATGGGTTTGGGGTTCTGGTGCCCATACTAGTCACCCCAGTAGCTGGCCACAGTAAACCAAGCCTCCAGTAAAAAAAAAAAAGAAAGTAGTATGGGTATTTTAAATAAATGAATGAATGACAAATGAGATTCAGACTTCCCTCAATGAGAGTAGTCATGGAAATAGTTAAGCAGACTCATGAGACAGTCATAGGATAGACAGCTTGTTGGATTGAGAAGCTGCTATGTGAAGCTTATTTCTGACTGTCTGTGTCCAGGTCTTTTGAGAGATTAACAAAGCAAGTCACAACTATGCTGAATGAGGATAGGGCCATCCCACAGGTGGTTGGCATAGAAAGAGAGGGGGAAGAAAGAGAAAACCTGTTAACACAGCTCTATCTATCTATCTATCTATCTATCTATCTATCTATCTATCTATCTATCTATCTGCCTGTCTGTCTGTCTGTCCATCCGTCCATCCATCTGTCTGTGTATCTATCTATCTATCTATCTATCATCTATCTGTCTCAATCTATTTATCATTTATTTAAGTATCTATCATTTATATATCTATTATCTATCATCTATCTGTGTATTTATCTATGACCCCTCCATCGACCTACTACTTATCTATCTACTATCTTTTATCTATCATCTATCTATCTATCATATATATATATATATATATCATCACTCCTTACTGATCAACAGATGTGATTGCAGACTTCTGTCATATTCTCAACACTACAATGTACTGAGCCTTCTGAAAATGCAAGCCAGAATAGGTATCTTCTCCCTTAATCTGTTTTGTTCAGGCAATTTATCACAGCACTGCAAAACTACCAAATAAAGGATGATAAGACAGGTCAAAGTCAGAGCATAATGATTAGAAGAATCACTGGAAAAAGTATCTCTTATGATACCGTGAATAGGGTACTTGTGAAATATAGGATAGAAAATTGCAAGGATTTAGGAACAGAGCTGGCCATAAGGGTAAAGAGGAAGTTGAGTGGAAATCAAGGAGAACATAGAATCAAAGTTATCTTTTGTATTTTAAGGTTAAATTTATCAAGTAATTTATATTAAGGTTTCTTATGTTTAATACCTTTACAAAGAGATAAGGATCAAGATCCCTCCCACTGTTGCAAAAGAGAAAGCTGAATCATGTAGACATTAAATAACCCATTCAAGGTCACATGTCTGCTAATGTAAGAATAGGACATATCACTTCCTTGACCTAATATTACCAAGTCACAGTTATTAGCCCCCAAACTACAACAGCAAAAACTTGAAGATTTTTACATATTCAGTATTAATTTCAGTTTGAGTGGTAATATCAAAGGGACAAAAGAAAAGCTCTTGTAGGTTGAGTGTGAAAAGGAAATGTAATTCTAGGTTAAACATATTTTTATCTCTAAATAATAGGTTAATCAATAACAAAACTTTGGAAGTTATCATTTCAGTTGTCAGAAAACTTAGGTTTTAGGGGTTATCTTGATCACTCCCATCTCTCTGGGTACTGATGCAGGTACACATACAGATCCATCCACATTTCCATCTCATTAAGCATCTGCATTTGGAAAAGGGCATCAAGAAATGATGAAATTATTTCCTTCTTCCTTTTCATCCTTAGAGGGCTCCCATGAGGATCAGTTACAGGTTGATTGCCATAAAATATCACCCTCCTCAAGACAAAACAAGTTTTTGGAAAACTAAGGACTAACATAATCCCGTCTGATTTATAAGTGAACTGACTAATTGAGACTAGCTCATTGACAGTGATCTTGAAGGTTAGTGAACCTTGTACTTCCTTGTTTCTGGCTTTACCGCATACTGAGTTCATCTTCTTGTCTTTGCCACACAAATGTTACAGAGGCCTTCAGACTTTATAGATAGTTGTTGGCAAATTTAGAGCCTAGAGATGGATAAAATTCTCTATATGACTTGCCTGAGTCATGTAGGTTTTAATAAATCAGAGAGCTGCTAACACATGATACATGTGTCCTCATTTTACAGTGGAAGAAACAAAGATCAGAGTAGCAGATTATTTTCCCCAAGGACTCTGGGCTACTTACAAGCAAAGCTTCTTTGTCTAATACGTTAGTGTACAACACTGAACTAGATGTGCTTGGAAGAAATCATAGACTAATGTTATTTGCAAGTAGAAGAAAGGATCCCTTTACTACGAAAGAGTACCATACATGGTCCTTTGGTCCACTGTGGGAAGGATAATGAATTAGACATAACCCAAACTCCCCCAAGCACTATGGCAACAATGCCAATCTTACTTGATGTACACTGGATGCTTTATTTCCCATCCAAACTCATATATTGAAGTACTAGTCCTCAATGCTAGAACAAGACCTAGGGCCACAGGAAGATGACTAAGTTATAAGAACAGAATCTACACGAATGTTACCAATGCACTTAGGAAAAATGAACATAATATCCTTAACCTATTCTCTATGTGAGAGTACATGTCCGGTCCAGGAAGCTGGCTCTCACTAGATCCTGAATGTGCCGTCATTTTGATATATTAACCTCTCTACCCTCAAGAACTATGAGAGAAATTTTGTTTAAAACAAAAAGGCAAAATTATCATTGTTGAGAGTGCCCAGCTACTGTATCATTGTTTAAACACCCAGCTCCAGACTGCTGAAGTGCAAGAAACATCGGAACTTTATAAAAGCAAGATTTATCTCTTTTAGCCACAGAATATATTCCTAATAAAGTACTATATGCCCAATTATTTTGTGTCAGAAATAGCTTCTTAATGTCCCTTCAGCCTCTGTTGTTTGATTAGTATCAAGATACCTCGTTTTCTTATCTAGTTTTCTACAAATGACAATCATTTCAAAGGCTGGGACTGCCAGCAGCTTTAGACAAGGTGTCTAGTCGAAAGTTGTTCATTATCATCTTTGGACTTTGGGACTGCTAAGTAATTAAAGAAAACTAGTATTTTGTGGGAAAGTCAGGTAGATATTTAAAGGAATAGAACTATTTTATTTGAGGGTCTCCCATTTGAATCCAATTACATAAAAATAAAGGTCCCTCCCCACCCCCTTGGCATTGTGGTCTCTGTGGCTGCCTCAAATATGAAGAAGCTCCATGACTGGTTGAAAACTAAATTCAATCTGGTTTTGACTAAAGGAGCCACTTTCACATACACTATGTTTTTGCTTAATGGGTGACATATATACACATTGCTCTAGATTATGTCACATGTTGAAAGTAGTTTTACAAAATTCAGATTCTCTGTTAGGAAACATCCAGTAGCCAAAGCCCTGATGGACTAGGGACTGTGGCAGTGCCCTTGAGTGTGGTGCCCTCAGTGACTGGCACAAAACACATCTTGATAAATCAGTTCAAAGAATACAGGTCAAAAGGAGAAAAATAAGGGATAATTTTATATGCAATCATCTAAATTATAAATAAGCACGTGTGTGAATGTGTGTATTGTTTTAGTTGAGAAAGTTCAACTTTTAGAAAACTGGGTCTCTTCTCTTTATCAGCTAGATTCTCTCCAGGATCAATAACTTCTGCTTTCTCCATGTGCTGGGCATCTTTTTATATTTATTTAAAAAGTTTTTTTTTCCATATCTACCACTGTTCACCCTCCTTCCCTCCTCCTAGTCCCTTCCATTCCTTCTTTGGCCTCCCCCCCCTCCCCGTTCCCCAAGGAGGGCAAGGAGTCCCAAGGTGGGTCAGTTCAGTCTGGCATATCCATTTGAGGTAGGTCTGATTCCCTTACTCCAGTATTAAGGCTGGGTTAGGTGTTCCTCTATAGGGAATGGGCTCCGAGATACCAGTTTATGCACAAGCCATTAAAGGCTTGGCTCACAACCATAAATATAAGAGTGCTGGGCATCTTTACAACTTCCTTGAGCATGGCTGTGGGGAACCTTCTCCAGGAAATAGGTTTATGGGGGATGTGTCAGCATCCAGTCCACATTTCACTAGCACACCCAAAGGAAGAGGAGCCTGTGATAAGGAGATTATCTTCTCGCAAAACTCTCCCACTTGTAATATCTTTGTTTAAGAAAGATAGGAAGGAAGGTTCAACTCAGTTCCCCATATCCTATGATGAATGTAAAAATGTGCTTATGAGGACCAAGTAGGTCTGAGGATGTCACTGTCTCACCAGCAGGAAGAGACAGAGTTAGTGATTTTTTTTATTTCTCCAACTTAACTGCGAACCTGCAGGAATAAAAATAGTTCCCCTTGCTTTTCAGCAGTTATCTCTGTGAAAAAAAGCACGTTTGTGATATATGAATGAGATTAAAAAATAAACTTTAATAAAATATGATTTACATATTATACAACACACATACCTTAGAAATCACTCATTGAAAGTGTTCAATCTGGTGAGTTTAGTTCTGCACAGAGTTGTCTTTGCCTTCAAAGGAGTTACTTAGGAGAGGGTGAGCCCTTAACCAGATAGCTGTGAACTCCTCAAAACATGTCTGAACATTCCTGAGAGAACTTCCTTTGAAGTTTCTGGAGGATTCTTTTGCATCTTCTTTTGGTCATGTATCTTTAACTCAGAGCAAATTCTTTTGAATAAATGCTATGTTAAACCTGCATGGTGATGTTTGGGTCAAAACCAAGGGGGATTTTAAAGTCTCCCATCTATTGTCTGAGTGACTGTATTTACAGCCAGGATTTTTCTAAATCTTTAACTTGATATAAACTTTCCCAGAAGAGTGAATATTATATTTGTCTACAAAATATTATGTCTAGTAAGTTTGGAGACAGCATCTAAATCTAGGGTGCACACTGAGAAGAAAATGCCACCCAGTAAGAGAAGCTGTGTGTTGACTGTCAACAGGTTAATCAGTTCTGGAAGGTGGAATACAGCTCCATTTTCCCCCCTTGCTCCTAAAAACAGCACTCATTGTATTACAATGCGCTACTTGAAAAGCATTTCTAGAACATTCTGAGCCTCACCTTTCAAGTACAGATTAGTATAGAATGTGAAAAACACAGGTTGCTGTCACATTTATTAGTACTTTGGGAGTTTTGGTAGAGGGAATAATGGAGTTCCAACCCAAGGCCTCATGTATATTGGCAAGCACTTTACTTCTTAGCAACACTCCGTTCTGCTGCCTTACAAGATGGAAGTTTTAGTTTTCTCTTAGTTAGACTCGAAAGAGTCAGTATTTGAAACCACAGTCTCCTCTTCTGACTTATTGTTTTGTAACTTCTATTACTAACTTTTTTTTTTGAGAAAAACTTTGCTCACATCCCTTTATTTAGAATAAATTGTATCACAAGTCATCTTTTTTGAGGCAGAAAAATAAAATTTTATCATTAACATCAGTGTCCTACTGACATATATCTGATACTGAGTAAAAAAAGGTAAGTAGGTATTGGGTGGCAAAACCTACAATTAAAAAAAAAGTATATTTATTTATTTTCCATCCCACATGCAGCCTCCCCACTCCTGTCTTCACACTCTCTTCTCCCACTTCCCCTTTGCACCCCAGATACACCTTTTCTTTGTATTCACTCAGAAATTGGCAGGCCTCCCATGAGTATCAACAAAGCATGGCATATCAAGCTTCCTTAAGACCAAGCACCTCCCCCTGTATTCAGGCTGGGCAAGGCAATTCACCATAAGGAATAGGTTCCCAAGGGCTAGGAAAAGCACCAGGGATAGGTCCTGCTGCCATTTCCAGGAGTCGCACAAATAAACCACCCTATACAACTGTCACATATATGCAGAGGAGCTAGTTTGATTCTATGGAGGCTCCCTGGTTGTTGGTTCAGACTTTGAGTTCCCATAAGCCAAGTTAGCTGTTTCTGTGGATTTTCCTCTGATGTCCTTGACATAATTCTTATATATAACAGGATGTTTTAAGTTTGTCCCTTTGCTAAGTTTCGAAGTGGAATTTGCCAGTACCAGAAGAGAAAGGATGGATCCTCTCTCTCTCTCTCTCTCTGTCTCTCTCTCTCTCTCTCTCTCTGTGATATTATTACACAATATATTGTGATATTCACTTCTTTTCCATCTCCTCTTAGATATACTCCCTTTCATGTCCCACTAAATTTTTGTATCCTACTTTTTTTTCTTATAAAACCCTACCAAATCTAACTTATGCTGCTCATATACTCTTATGTGTGGCCATTCACTGAAGCATGATAGACTTATCAAGGCCACATCCTTCAAGTAAACTGAGCCTCCCTCTCTCAGAAGCCATCCTGAGCTTTGTGCTCAGCTCTGCTCTCCATGATGGGATTTTTATATTTTTCTGGCTCGATGTTGCACTGGTCTTCTGCACTGTCTCTCAAATACTGTAAGTTTTCTTGTGCAACTGCCTTTTTGTGTCTGTAAGGCATGATTTTCTTGTAGCCTTCTTCTTTCTCTTGCTTTTATAATCTTTCTATCCTCTCCTCCCCAATGGTTCCTGATCACTGGGAAGGGTGTCTAATGTAGATGCCCTATTTGGGGCTGGACATTTTGTTGTTTCTTATTCTTTACACTTTTATCAGCGGTAGGTCTCCATGTTGATCAGCATCTGCAGAAATAGTATTTTCTTTCCTAAGGGTAAAGAGATGCACTAATGTAGGATTATAATAATAAGTCATGAGGAGTCAGTTGAATACTCTATTACAGAATAATGCTAGTAGGCTCTCTCCTAGAGTCTATAGTCAGTCTAGGCACAGATTCAGTTTTAAAATTTTTTGAGTCCTCTCATATGACTAACCACTATGAGTATAATGTTTTTCTAAATCTTACCCTTGGGTTGATTCACTTTGGGGATAGGTAGAATAGCGTAAAATTGAAACTCACAAAAATAGAATTAGAAACCATTTCATTTCTTCTCTCATTTACCCATTAATTTTTTACTTTAACTGTTTAGTAAACTTTTAAGTAAAGTCTTAAGACGTCTTTCTGTAGCCAGCACAAATTCTGCTTGAATCCCAAATGAAGTGGTGGAAAAGCAAGCCTGACTCCTTCATTCTTCAAGGGCCATACTTAAAGAGCTAGTGGACTGAGTAACATAGCTGCCACCCAGAATGGGAGCGTCATCTCAGTCATCTTATGTCCTAACACTAAGTATTCCCAGACAGAATGTGATTATCTTCCTTTAGCTACTGCTCTACGGAATGCAATCTATAGGGTGGAGCTTACTACAAGAATGAATTTCTCTCATTCTTTGTACTTACTTTGGGATCCTGGCTCAACATAGATTCATGCTCAAAGTTAGTCTACTATTTTAGTTTTTTGAGAACATGCTAGGACCTCACCATACAGAATGACGTCATGCTATCTCAGTTACTCTAGAAATAATGACTCTGTATGAGAAGGTTTGAATTCCACATTTCACACAGATTATTCAATTATCTCATTTATCTCACCTCAGAAAAAGCAAGCCATCTATGTAGCTTCATTTTCCTTTCTAACTGAAGGTCTGTTCTGCTTAGTTATTGTTGCTATTGTTTTGTCTTTATAAACCTGAAATAATGCAGATTTATCTAGAAAGAGGAACTTTAAGTGAGAAAATGCTTCTAATAGATTGGCCTCTATGTAAAATCTTTAGATGTTCTTCAATAATGATTGATGTGGTAGGGCCCATTCCAATAGAGGCAGTGTGGACTGGTGGTCCAGAATTCTGTAAGATTCTATAAGAAAGCAGGCTGAGCAAACCACAGGAAGCAAGCCAGTAAGCACTATCCTTCCATGGTCCCTACATCAATTCTTGCCTCCAAGTTCCTACCATGAATTACTCCCCTGACTTTCCTCAGTGATAGAGTATGACCTAAGAGTTGCAAGATGAAACAAGCCTCTTTCTCTCCAAGTTGCTTTTGGTTATAGTGTTTTATCACAGGAATAGAAACCTTAGCAAAGATCAAGTCCAAGTTCACTCTCCCAGACTATTTTCCCAGGAGACCAATACTTTGGTCTTACATCAGTTATGAAACAGACACTGCCTGTGGAGTATATTATTATGTCTGATGTATAAAGGGAGTAAGAAAGACTCAGAGTGATGACATGGTCTCTCCAGGTTACTACATGCACAGTGGTAAAACAGAATGTGAACCTACTACCGCAGGTCCAGTTCAGTTTTTTTTTTTTTACCCCCAAGAAGATAGTCTGCTTGAATGAATAAGATTCAAAGGAAGTATGGAATTGCTCGGGCTGCACAATGGAAGCTCCTTAACCCCCATCCCCTTAGCAAGTTATGTCTTTGGTTTCTGTGGAACTGTTTGAATGTATAGAACACCACGATTACTAACCGCTATAGTGTTTCTGGAACATGAGCTTAGGGAATCTCCCATTACCATGTGATTCATTTCCAGTGCCAGTTTTTTAAGTGGTAAAGAAATGGTGCAGAGGATTCTCCATAGTAACATACGAAGCTGGTGGGAGAAGAAAAACCATCCTCTGCTCATGAAATCTCTTTATATCCATAGAGGAGTAAATGATGTTGTTTGTGCATTCATGAATAAAATCTGTGAAACCATGGAGTAGAGAGTTCTGCCCACTGGGCTGAAATCTTAAGCTTGAGAGTTCTCCAAAGCTTAAACTGGAACTGACTCTTGAATGACAAGAGGAAGGACCACACTTACATCATTTCTCACTCCCTTTGGGATAGATCTGGATAAGCCTCTCACCCCATTTCCACTGGCTGGGACTCACACCCTTGTTGTTATCAGTTATACCATAACTAACCTATCCAGTAACAGTTTAATAAGGATTAACTGATAATCAACTGAATGGAGAACAGTGGTGTAGGAAGAGGTGGAGATTGTGGGTTCCCTCACAGCCTAGTTCATAACATTATAATGCTGTGGGCCAGAGGTCTTTGAAAACATCCTTTGTGACAACATCATGTGACATGAAAGATACCTAGCTGAGAATCTTGGTTCTTTCTGTGGGGTATTCTGTGTCTAAAATTTGAGACTCTTTTTAATCCCTGCTTCAGCTGTAAGAAATATGCTCTTTCTATTAGCTATGTGACTGTGGGAACCCTGTCTCTGCACTTATGAGCCCATCTTCAGCATTCAGTGGATGTCTGGATATCTTTCCTCTTCAATGAGCACAAGTGGAGTAGAGTAAGGTTTCCAAAAACCATCCAGAACACATAGGGCCTTGAGACGTGGTGAACTGGTTAGAAATTTTTGTCATAACTCGAATTTTGAAGATGCACTTTACTTAGAGCAGGAGACACATTATCTAATGACAGGGATGAAACGTGGTTTCTTAAGTTTTATATATGTCATGTCTCTCAAGGATAATGGTCTTCCTTCAAGACATACTTCTGAAGCAGTGTTCAAAAGGCAAAAGTGTCAGACTCAAGAGATAGAAGGAATTAAGTCGTTCCTCCAAGGTAGTGACAAATGTTTATTGAAAGATGTATCACAAGGCAGAGAGATGCTTTAGTCAGTAAAGTGTATTTTAGTACACAAATAAAAGGACTTGATTTGAGGCTCCCAATACCCACATAAAAAAGCTAAAATCAGGAGCACATGTCTCTAATTCCTGGGAGTTAAGAGATTCACTGGCCAACCCCTAGCTAAACTGGTGAGCTTCAGATTTAGTGGGAGATCCTGTCTCAAAAATTAAGATGAAGACAAAATTAAGGAAGACACATAGCATTAACCTCTGGCCATCACATGTACCATGTGCACAAATGTATCCATGAACCTGGACATACGCAGAAACACAAAAATGAGCCAACTACCTAAAAGGATTTTCCAGGCTCTGAGAAAGCTGCTTGAGTCCCCTTCTCAGACCAATTGGGAAGGAAAATATTGCTAGCTACTTTATAGTGGAACAACCTGTGCAAAAAACTAGCCTACAAGCACATGGTCACCATCCAGAGTCAGTTATTTAAAAAACAAGATCTGAGATCACCCCAAAGTCTCAGGTTTATCCTAAATACTTAAAAATACAACTGGAACTCTAAGAGATTCTAGAGGAATTAGAGAAAACAGCCCCAGAGGGGACACAACTCATCTCAAGTTAAGGAAACATGGATGTTAGAACTAATATGTCAATTTGATATGAAATCAAAGGAAAAGGCTGCAACTGATTGTCAAATATGTATTTCATAGCATCCTGAGAAGGAAGTAGGAATCACCCAAAACAGGAACTAAGTTACATAATGCTAAGGAGTGATGTCAAATTCATCTCGTTCCTTTGTTGATAGAAATACTATATCACCTACACTGTGGGATTCTTTTGGAATGTTCTGGAAGAGAAACTTGAGTCAGGAAGAGTGGAAGATAGTAAATTTCAGTTGGTACTCAATAGTGAAAAACAGAATAACCTGTACCTCTCTATCACTTCTGTCTGTCCACGTCCTCTGTGTTTGCTATAAACTTGTAATAGATTGAAGTAAAAATCAACGTTGTTAGAATGCCTAGGGGCATGGGAACCTGAGTGCAAGACTTCATTAAGCTAGTTAGGTGGGAATGGACCCAAGTGCTAAAATGTTTTAGGACAAGAACACACTTGAGAAGTGGCACCAGGACAGGGTGATGGAAGAACTTTGCTGTGGAGCCGAGCACAGGGCTAGATAAGAAGAGAAAGGTAACAATGAGGACACAGTGTTGATGGATTAGCAGTGAGTTTGACTCCCCTAAGCACATCTCACTTTCCCTAAGATTGGCATCAGTCACACAGCATTAAGGAAGAAATGGCTGAACCTGCCAGCTGGCCCTTATGCATCTGGGAGAGTCGGGAAACTCTCAGACTGGGGATCAGAGCCAGGTGGGAGTGCTATTTCAACCAGATGCAGAAGAAAGGATTAGAGGGATTTATTAGTCATCTTCAAATAACCAATGTGCTTTTCATGTGAAGGAGAGTTCATCTCTTTCTTTATTTTACATACATACGTGTTTGCTTTTCAAGTCTTTCTTCCAAGGTTTTGAAGTCATTAAGAGTTGTTCAGAATTGACTCTGACTGGCTTCAGCAATAAGAACTGGGACAAATAAGGGATATAGTCTGAGCCTTCTTAAGAATCTGAGCTTTTGGGGTGACCTGCCTGGGCAGGTGGTGCTCTCCACACCCTGGAAATTCACTAGTGCAAGGTGGATGAAGACGTACGCACACAGGTGCACACACACACACACACACACACACACACACACACACAATTCATAGTCTTCTGACTGCCTTTCCATTAACATTTCTATACATATTTACTTAATTTGTGCTATTTTCTTTTATATATTTTTTATTGTTCTTTCTCTCTCTTTTTCATAATAAACACAGTTCATCAAACTGAAAGAGAACTAGGTAAAATTGACCAGGTATAACACCCAGTGATCACAGGTTAATTCAGTGCTCTCCAGTTCTTTTGGGAAGACTTGAAACAGGCCTGTCTAACCCAGCACCAAATAAACAGCAAAGGCTGTCACAAATGTTCTGGTGTCTTGCTGTCTGGATAGCACTGGTAGGCACACACAGGCCTTCTTTGATTTTGCTCAGTTCACAGTATGATTTGTCTAACATTAAGCACTCTTCAGCTTTAGGCCACAGAAGGGCACTTCAGTCGCTTTTCGACATGACTAGTAGAGACCTGTCACATCCCATCAAAGGAATTTATATTCAAAGAAAAGGTAAAAGGAATATAACTTTGCTCTGTGCCCAAACTAGGACAAATCACACAGGTAGGGGCTGACAACCTCCAGACTCTCTTTTTGTTGGAGGCTGGAATAGTGACCTCGCTGTTTCTCCAGGAGACACAACACACTTCCTAATATACAGACACTGAAGGGGCTCTCTGAGAAACTTAATCTTTCCATTCACTAACCCTCTTATACCCATCCTGTGTGTTGTCACCTAGTCTGTGTTTCCCACATAGAAATAAGGTCACAGAATGCTTAGACTATACACTTGGGAGCAAATATGTTCAAACCTCAGAGCTAATGTTCACGGACTGACTGGGCTATCCAGTCTCTGGCATAACTGGCAAGATGATCAGCGTCTGCCTCAAGACCTATGAAAAACTCCAAACAAAACCTATTAACTATGGTAATAGTGCTTAATTGAATGAGCCATGGAGTTGGGCTGGCTGACTTCACATTTTTGATATTTGTTACATGGCTCCATAGTTAGCTACCTTAGCCCCAGTTTTCTTTAGTGACAAAATGGGAATATTCACAATGTCTATTTCAAAGAAAATGCTGTGGGAGGAATGCAGAGAAAGTGACCAGCTGTGCCCTGATGCCCAAAGGCTTTCAGGGTAGGGACCAATTCAGCATGTCAAGCACTTTGTCTAAGGCTGCACCTAGTAGGTCTATTAGATTTATAGATTCTTACTTTCTTGGCTACTGAGTCCTATCACAATCCTGTCTCCAAACATATGTACATCTTCATAGACGCCACAGCCTCTCACTACTTACATGCACATACACCTTCTACAGCACACTATTGCCACTCTTACCACATTTTCTATCTACGCTATACCTCCCTAACACAAACATACACATGCCATGGAACAAAGCACCACATATATCATACCCACCACATAGATGTAAATAAGCACCATTCATCACATACATACATGAACTATAAACACTAGACACATTTATACACATACCACACATATACAAAGTGCAAAACATAACATTCACAACATATCTATGCAACTAAGATATCTCTCACACACAGTCCGTTCATATAACACACACACACACACACACACACACACACACACACACACACACTCACCCACCCCTCAGCTACTCAGCTGAGCTAAGGGGAGCTGAGCAAGTTTCAGGGATGTTATGACTCAGCTTTCAGGACCTGTTGCTGCATGCAGGAGGTTCCCATCAGCTGTAGCCACCTCCCTGGAAAGGCATGTGGGGAGAATTCCAAATTCATATTTTGGCCTGAGGAAAAGGGTGTGGAGTTATGATATTTTCCCTTTACAGATTGTTAAATAATGTGTGCCGAAGCCAAGACACCATTTCTCCGTGTTGAGGTATAGGTGAGGCTGTTTACCATTCTCAAGTTCTTCGTAGCTCTAATGAATTCTGTGTCATCATTTGTTGCATTTCATCTTGAACAGAAGATCAGTGCACCCAGAGGCTCCCACTGGGAGCTGTGCTCAAGAGGACCTCCCTTGTCCAGGGAATTTTAAGTGTTTTTCAATTTTTAAGATACCCCTTCCCCCACATACACACCTAAACCTCAGTCCACTCAAAATTAACAGTAGGAATTGGCCCTCAGAAGTTAAAGTTCTGGAAATCATGTAGACAATCTATTTTGGAATAAGCACTTAGAATGTTCTGATGCAAATGGGATACAGACGACACTCAGGGAAATGCCAAACTCACTTGTCTCCTGGGTGGAGAACTCACTCTCAATCATCAAATAACCATCTGGCATAGGGAGCTGGCAGCAAGATAGGGTCCAGGCCTCATGTCTTCCTGCAGAGTGTCTACTGCTTTTCAAGTATTTTAGTCAAATTCATTAATTCTTCTTTCTTTTAGCTCTACAAAAACTTTAAATATAGTCATCTAGGTGCTAATAAAAACCACTGATTTTTTCTCAGCAGGCAAATGGGTTCTTCTGGGGCCCAGAATGTCTGGGAGATTCAATTTCTCCAATAGAAGTCCTTTATTTTACATCAACCCCACCAGCTAGTGCTGATTCCCAGCCACACTGGACATATTCCAACTTCAGAGGGTTAAGGGAAACCTATGTCAGGTTCCCTTGTATCTCATTACTTAGAAACCAAATTTCTCCAAAGTAGAACATCTTAAATTTTCAGAATTTTTGGGCAGATAAATCTGCTGTCAAAAACTGCAGCCCTAACTCTGGTCCACAATCTGTTTTGCAAATAAAGTTTTATGAGCAAACAGCTCTGCACATTTATTTACATACTTACTTATGTTGTGCCTGTGCAGAATGGTAGAGTTGCAACATAGACCATACATCTGTCACATTCTAAAATACTTACCATCTGCCTTTTTTAATGGAAAAATCTTTGTCAATCTTGGCTTAGATTGTCACCTGGGCACTCCTAGGGCTCTTGGAACATAAAATGGAACTTTGAAAAAAATCACAAAAAGCTGCATTCTTCACTTTCCTTCTTTAGTTCACAGAAGTCTAAAGTAAGATCACAGAAGTCTAAAGACTGTATTGCTCACTTTAGAGACTTATTTAGCGGACAGATAAAATTTTCGTTGTATGTAGTCATGTTTTATTTCAGAAATTCTGCTGACGAATGCATTAAATCAAAGTATACCCTAAGTTAGGCTCTTGTAAAACACCAGGCATTTTTTACATACCATGCCCTACCTCATTCTCACCTACTGTTAAATATGGTTAACTTTGAGCCATGGCTGCATGCAAAGGCTCCTTTCTGGATTCTGGTACATTGAAGAAGACAGGGATAGAAAAGCTTGGCCCAGTATTGAGGGTTATTTCCAGAAGCAGATTCTACTTTGTTGCCTAGCAACAATTTGAGGGGAGACATTGAGATTCATATGGCTTGAAGACTGGGCACAAGATGACTTGTGAGCCATTACTAAAGAACAATCCCTGAGTTGTGCTCTTCATTGCACCTCTCCATTTCACACTTACTTGTGCATTTACATACCCTTTAGCCATTCAAAAAATGTGTGCTGCAGGAAGGTATTTGGTATTTAAACTCTTCAACAAAGAGTTTTTACTGGGAGACAAGAGTAGTATGTGACCAGAAGCTATCATCAAGTGATGGTGCAGGAGACGTAGTTTAAAATCTGCTTTTATACTTAGTCTTCCATTAAGCCCATGGGGTTTTGAATTAAAGTTTGACAAATACTGCTTCCCAGGGCAGTTAAATGGATTTAATACGAAGACTTACTCATAGTCTCACTATACTGCTTGATATTATATGAAGACTATTCTTTGTGGTGATGATGATGATACCATTTTCCAAAAGGTTTAAGCTGGGCAGGACTTTCCAGATATATCCTTACAAGGCATGTATGATTTATAAACAATACAGTAAGGGAACAACCAGTTGCACTGATATCCCAACTTAGTGACTACTCATTATTCACATTCTTTTCTATTTAAAATGTGGCCCATCCTTCCATTTCAGAAACATAAATGTCTTTTTCTTTAGTCTTCAAGACACCAGCAAACATACTTGAGGTCAAGGTTTGGAAATTTCTTGAGTATTCCTGCTTTTCTTTTGAATGATTGGATTTGCTTGAAAGAAGACTCCTTATAGCTCCACGAGACCAAGCTTGAACTGGTATGTTGGAAGATAAAAAGCAAAACAGGTAAATGTTCACATGAAAGTATTATTATACCAGTTCTTCTTCACATATATGGGATGAAAGGTGACCCAAGGTCAGTAGAACTGTGAGCTTCTTAACTGATTGAGAATGCATGCATGAGTACAATCCAGGTCAGACAAGACTAGTCAAACTCAGAACTTGCCAGATGATTTATATAGTCACAAAATATGACACATGACTGAAAAATGAAGCTAAGAAATAATTTATGGGACAAAAACTAATAGATAAAGAGCATACATTGTATGTTGAGAACTAGTAAATTATCATCCCATGATAAGAATCTAGTTGCCATGTTTTGAAATAATCTTGTGATTTCCTTCCCTGTACTAATGGTAACAGACTTAAAGCTCACAAAAGAAAGTCATATTTGCAGTAGTGGTTTTCTCCTTTGTCAAATATTAGATAAATAATCACAACAAATAAATAGTTAGTAAACTAATATAGGGTATTATTATAAATATATCACATTGATTTTAGACTGAAAATTACCTGGGAAAGAGATTCTAATTTAGGCTAACATAGCACGACTAAATTTTCAAATATTTAGACAAAAAAAGTATTTTTCATTTTCTGTAGACATCATTGGTTTTCTAAATGACCATATCAGTTTGTTAGTGATGAGTGAGGCTAAATGATTCATTATTATTGAGAAAGTCACAGCAAGAGACAAAACTGGGCCACAAAGGTTGAAGAGAAAGGTAGCAAGGGAAGATCAATGTGAGAGACAGGTGATCACTGGCTCTTTACCATGTTATGTGTTAGTCAAAACCAAGGACTAAGGTTGATCACATCCAAGCCACCATGGAAGACATGAAGTTTTCCAATCTAGGAAAAGCAAAATGCTCAAAGCTAAGAGACAGCTGCAGGTGGTAGTTTACACTGGTTGGTATAACAGACTGGCAGCAGACTTATGCAGTACACATTACATGAGTTAGTAGGCAATGTGATAAAGAATCGGTTAATTATTTGGAGCATAAAAACTTGTGCCATTCATTCATTTATTAGTATAATTTTGTTATAAAGATGTATGATGAACAATCAATGTAAGTCAAAATTTTGATCCAGTTATTCATTTATTGACTTAAACTACTTATTGAGCTAATGCAAGGAACACAAGGAAATCAAGAATGAAGAGGAGTATGGTCCTTGAATTTGTAGGTTAGACAGAATAGGTCAAAAACAAGCTCCCCCAAAGAACTAAAGAGCATCTAACCAAACCTCAATGACAAACATGAGAATCCTTCTTTTGAGTTGTTGTCCATAGTTGTCAAGGAGACTGCCAAAACATACATGCTATTCCTGCTGCCCTTGGTTACTCACAGAGATGGAAAGTAAGTCTCTATTGCTAAAGATACCATGTACATCAGAAACAGGGCACAGAGACCACTAAGCTGGTACTAACCTGAATATCCCTTCCATGAGGACTACCATTTGTGGTAGCAGAAGACATCATGCAAGCTTCCAAAGGAGAGCAGCAGCCACAATCCCAACAATGAAGTCTATGAATAACATCAATGACTAGTATGACATGATTCCCTTACAGGTGCAATAGTGGACAGACATCTTGGCAGCAATTAATGGCTCTCTAATTTAATTTAAGATGTGATCAACTAGAGAAATACCATGCTAGGTACTAGAAACCAACCAAACGAATCAGTGCTGGAGGGGAATCTACACTCATTAATTTAGTAAACCAGCATAATCCCTAATAACAGTCAATAGGCATTTTTCCTTATAACACAGAAATCTAGTCTTTACTCATCATCTAAGATGATTCTTTTTGCAACAAGTGGATTACACTATAGAAAACTACAGCTAACAAATACCCAGAATTGTGAATTCAAGTCCCAATGGATACATGCACAAAACATTACCATACCTAAGGTTCACAGAAAATTGAAGAAAAGATGGCTGAAAGGCTGTAAGGATAAAGAATTTTCTTTGAGATTGTGTCTCCTAGTAACACCAGAAGCTACATACATAAAATCTCACCAATATGACCAGTAAACATGAGCTGATCAAGAATGACATCAACAATTATGCCAATGATCACAGGTAAAACATTCCTTGACCATGTTGAAAACTACAAGGAAGGAGCCAGAAGGCTCTGTTTCTTTGTCCATGACATGTTTTGTGTCAGAAAAAAAACACAAGAAATAAACACATAGGTAGTAATGTGCCATCTCTACTGATATGGAAGAAATGAGATGGCATGATATCGCACCCACAGAGAAGTCTTATGAACATTTTGGTTTTGAAATGAACTTCCTCACAATGTTCCCTCAACCTCTCAGACTCTATAGAGAGAACATCAAAAAGGAAGTCAAACATGTAGGGTAGAGGGCCAAGGAGAGAGAGAGAGAGAGAGAGAGAGAGAGAGAGAGAGAGAGAGAGAGAGAGAGAGAGAAAGAGAAAGAAAGAAGAAGGAGGAGGAGAAAGAAGAAGAAGGAGAAGATGAAGAAGAACAGGGAGTAGGAGGAGGAAGAGGAAGAAGAGGAAGAGGTGGGGTAGGTTGGTCAGGGTAAACTTGATCAGCTCCCAAGGTGGCTTAGTTCAGCATCCACTCCAGGCAAATCCACTTTTCTCATCCCTACATCAAGACTGGCTCAAGTGTTCCTCTGGAGGGAATGGACTCCAAAGTTCCAGTTCAAGGTGCTTCAGATCCCAAGCTGTTCAGTGTTTATAGTTTGCAGCTTGGACATACTTTGCTTTTCATTTAAAGTCCACTAATGCGTGAATACATCCCCTGCTTATCTTCCTTGGGACCTCCTGTCCTTGCTGGGGAGAAGATAAGGAGATGGGGAGAAGAGTGACTTAGAGGGTTGGGAGAAGAAGGACAGTTGAACAAGGGGATGCATGGATAAAAAATGAAACTTTATTTATAATAAAAAATGAGAAAAAAGATTAGATGCTATAAATTAGAAATGTTTTATGGAGAAAATGCAGTCTTTGGTCTAATATTCACTTTGTTCTCTGTCTATAGTAGAATATAGCCATTTATGAATTTGTAAAATAAAAAAAAACTTGATCAGCTCCTTCTCCCAAATCCACAAATCTCCCTAACATGGGAAGGAATGAGTGAGAAATGGAGGCAAATGGCAACTGCATCTAGTTTTCGCTGGGGAGTTTTCAAAAGAAGAAACAGGAGATAAGTAAAATCTCCTAAAGCTATGGCATAACGTAGAGGGAATCCTAACCTTTGATCTGGTTTGCAGATCAAGGAAAGTTCCCCTGAGGTGGTCACACACTCTTATTACAGTGGCAAGGGTAAAGATACAATGTCTTCCTCAGCTTCAGAAAAGGTAGTTACCAAGAAGTGGTTCAGAAATAGTTTGTATTCAGAATGTATCTAGATCATCAGTTCTCAACCTGTGTGTTGTGACAATCCTCTGTGTCCAAAAGTATTTACATTATTATTCACAATAGGAACAAAATTACAGTTATGAAGTAGTAATGAAATTAATTAATGATTGGTCCCTACAACATGAGAAACCGTATTAAAAGTTGCAGCATTAGGAAAGTTGAGAACCATTAGTCTAGACTGATAGGTTTATTGGCTTAAGTGAAGTCTTGGATGCTCATTTAAGACTGAGAAAAGATATTACTAGTTACTGAAAAATGATGGAAAGCCCACATTAAGAAACATGAAGGTCAGCTTCAGTAGGTCTATGGAGAATGTTTTATAGTACAAATAATAAGACAAGGATTCTAAGGTGAAGTATGGGAATATCTGGCTTATTATGGTACCAGGATGGGAAGTAATCATGTCCTCTGAACAGTGCCATATCAGCCTGACCTGATTGCTGGAAAGTGAGATGCCATGAGATCCTAGTATGGAGGATAAAGAGGAAAGGCAAGCTCTTATGGAGATGAAGAATGTAAAATATTCAAAAATCCAGACAGCAAGGATTGATAAATGGGCTCTCTCCAAAAAATATCATGACAACATATTAGAGGAAAATGTAGTCTGAATAAAAATTTGAAAGTAAATAGCATTGTAAATATTCACCTAGTAAACTAGTAGAAGGACCAGCATTTCTATAAGGTAAAACCATGAGGTAAACAGAAACAGAGCAAGAATGGAATACTGAGTCTAGATATCAAAGATTGTGGCTACATTCTGAGGTGGATGGAAACACACACACACACACACACACACACACACACACTGAAAAGGAAAAGAAGGAAATTGCCCAAGGAAATGGTATCTTGCAAAAACATCTCTTCTGCACGAATAGGCAAAAACCTGTCAAAGAAACAACAGCAACAACACAATGACACATTTAGTTTGGAAGTTTCTAGATTGTAGTGTATCTGACGTGAGGAGACTGATGTATCTTCCATTTTACTGCTGATTTGATTGATTTTTGTATTTCTTCTTATCTGCAAAATGGGGAAGAAAACTGCTACTCCAGTATTTGGGAAGTGATAGTCTAGATGCTGAGGGGCAGAAAGAATTATACTTATAGGTACTTACCAATTAAGTTAAACGTCCCTGGCTCCCTACATCTGGTCACCCAGTGTTGTGCAATGAAGATGATGATGAGAAGAGACTGACTTCCCTTAGCAAGTTTTCTAGAATGGGAGAAGCTTACCACCTGCCCCCAACCCAGGGGAATGAGATAGCAGTCAGAAATGGAAGGGAATGGACTTTTTCACACTGAAAGCAGACACAAATATGTTGTTGGGTAGTCACATAAGGCAGCCCACTGTTCTGCTGATGTTTTTAAAGGACACCATGATGCAGACTGGCTTGCTTTAAACTAAAGAGTGGGATCTCAGTGTGGCTTAAGAGAATAAGGCTGCTGGAGAGAGGGTGTGATTGGTAGCATTGAGACTCTCTAGGTCATAGCACAGTTAGTTATGATGAAACAGGGCTGGACCTAAGGGCTGGAGCAGAGACAGAGCTTGGAAAAAGTGAGAACTGAGATATTGGTCAGACACAGGGGATGGTAGAAGCATGTGATTCAACTAAATGGAGGAAAGTCTAGAGAAATGTTAATTATTTAAGGGGATATGTAGCCATGCCATTGAGTAGCCAGGGATTAGACAAAAGTAGGGATGCTGAAAGAGATGATGTTTATTGTATATTCAACATCAGTCCTAGGGACTGCTTCTTTATGTTGGTCTATGGGTCCT
The DNA here is from genome assembly GCA_004025045.1 of Sigmodon hispidus. NCBI lineage: Eukaryota > Metazoa > Chordata > Mammalia > Rodentia > Cricetidae > Sigmodon > Sigmodon hispidus. The sequence continues at coordinate 45,233 of PVIH01007094.1, forward strand.
GTAATCCAAGGTCTCACATGTTTAGAGAAGAACAGGTGTAAGGCAGGGCTGAAGAGAAGAGCAATGATTCAAACATGGTCTTAGATTTTCATAAGTGATTCAGGAATTGACTAGGTCCACTTTTCTACAAATCAGCATAGAATAAGTGTAGTATTTTTTAAAATATTCAAATTGAGCATTTAAATTTTTTTAATGTAAAACCATTTTTATTCTTTTTAAAAAAATATTTGAATGGTGTTTTAATAGCATTTCTTTGAACATAACAGGTTCCCCTTAAGGACCTATAATTTCTCTAGTTATGGGCTTTTGACCAGGTTTACAATATAAATATTGTCTGTGAAGCAGGGCATTATCTTTTTTTTTTTCAGATTCACACCCCAAAAGCATTAGCTCAACTATGTTCATAGCAGCATTATTTGTAATAGCAAGAACCTGAAAACAACCTAGATGCCTCTTAACTGAAGAATGGATTAACAAACTGTGGTACATCTTCATCATGGAGTACTACTCAGCAGTAAGAAAAAATGATATCCTAAAATTTGCAGGCAAATGGATGGATTTGGAGACTATTATCCTGAGTGAGTTATCACCAACCCAGAAGGATAAGCAGAGGATGTACTCACTCATTAGTGGACTTTAAGCAAAAGCATTCTTATTTCATTTAAAGATGATGGGTGAATGAAGTGATTTAAACACACACACACACACACACACACACAAGAACATTTAAATTTTTAAATTGAAGCAAGAGAGAGTAAAGCAGTAGTAGAGAACTGAAGAAGTAATGCATCAAAGTTTTATTTCTGCATCAGAACTTCAAGCTTTCTGCTTTGCTATAACCCATTTGCCACATTTCTTTTAGCCAACCACAGTGTTCTGACTAGGATCTAGACCTTGTTGAAGATGGATTCAATCACAGTTAATTATTATTCCTAATTCAGTGTCTAGAGAATGAGATATTTGATACATGCTATAAAAGGTTAATAGTGCCTTCTGTTGCTTTGCACATCCAAATTGTATTAGCAAAGTGTGAAATGATTAACATTTGATTTGGGGTTGTAGCCTTACCTCTTTTTCTTACTCCCTTTCCATTTCTACCACTCACAATCTGTGTCTCTAGCTTCCTGTAACTAACCTTAATGGAAGAAACAACAAGAATTTTTATTTAAAGTACCATAAGGAACAGAAAAGTATGTACTGTGTTACTGCCCACTAACTTGTTTTGGTCTTTAGCATGAGAAAGGCATTTTTGTCTCATAGGGACTGAAATATACACACCAGTGGCTGTGGATTATGCTAAAGCAGAGAATGACCCTGCTTTAATCATAAGCTTTACTATGGTAACTATCTAGTGATGCATAGATTTTCATGGGGGTGTATGCATCACTTTCTTAATCCCCATAAAGGGAAAGAAAAATCTATTCTTGAAGTTTAAATTTCTACTTCCAATGAGCTTTTCAGTTTTATCCTCCTTTAAAAAAAAAACCAATTTCATTGCTTCTTTCTTGTGAATGAAAGATCACATCGGCATGGGTTTCTGAAGGTTATCTATAGCTTTGCCTAAAATGGTTATAATTGGAGAAATGAAATAGTGCTAACTGCCAAGCCTGAATAACATTATGCAAAATGAAGGCACTTTGGAAGGATAAAGGACTGAAGACAATGCAAATCAGAGGCAGTGAAGGTCAGCCGTTTTGCATAAAGTGCCTTGCAGTCTAATTCATGTGAACTTTGCAGGAGGAGAGAAAAGTGACTTATTAAAACACAATGCTTTTTCAAAGAGCGTTACTGCCAAGTGAGCCCTGGATCTGCTTACAAGTCCCACAGGCAACCACAGGATCCAGCGCAGAGCTGGGCAGTCAGAGGCAGCAAGCTGAAATGATAGAACTTCTGTTCAGAAATAAGATATCCCAACTTCATGGCTGCATTCAAGCTGACTTTCTTAACCCTCTGATGGCTGAGAAATGGTGGTGGGCTATTTCCCTTGGTCTCACAGCCCTTTGCAGACTCAGAGGTTAAGGAAATTAGTGATAAGATTTGCACTTGTGAGGACGGAACATGACATGTAAGCTCTCAGAGACTCTGATGTTCAACCACTATCCTACACTCCTTGGCTATCAGCTATACTTCATGGGAATCAAGTCCTAACAGAAAGAAGGGCTTACACAAGGTGAAAAGCTGCATTTGTTGTTTGGATTTTTTTCCTGGACTTCTTCTTATCAAATTTAGAGCAAGGTTAAATCTCTGACATCCACTGATGATCTTCATGTTCCCTCTGTCAGATCACTCTCTAAGACAGAAAGAGGTCCAATCACCAGTGGAGCTCTAACTTTCCATCCTCTTCTTAAGCTAGCCTCAAAAAAAATATTTACGTCATTGAAAGTATCAAATGTAATGCGCTACAGGAAGCATAACATAACAGCTGGGTATAATGGCTCATGCCTGCAGTCTAGTACTTAGGAGGCCAAGGCAGGAGAATTACTGTCACTTTAAGGCCAGCACGAGCTACATAATGAGCTATACTCTCTCTCAAGACAAAAAAAAAAAAAAAAAAAAAAAAAAAAAAAAAAAAAAAAAAAAAAAAAAAAAAAAAAAAAAAAAAAAAAAAAAAAAAAAAAAAAAAAAAAAAAAAAAAAAAAAAAAAAAAAAAAAAAAAAAAAAAAAAAAAAAAAAAAAAAAAAAAAAAAAAAAAAAAAAAAGTGAAAGCAGCAAAGGAATGGAGGCATTGAATGCAAGCAAATTACAGCCAGTGAAGGTCAACTGTTTTGCATAAGGAGCTATTATCAGTCTCACCCAAGTGAGCTTCACCTGAGGAGAGCAAGTGAAAAAAAGAGAAAACAGTGAATCTTTTACAAAGCTAAAAGCAGACACCAGCAAGAAGTCCTGAGCTGGTCCAGAAATAAAATACGTTAGGTTTCTCCTAGTACCAGCCTTGGGACCTTAGGCAGTTTTCTTTGGAAAAATGGGAATATTTGAACTCATGCTTGAAGGGGAACGCCATTAGCCATTAAGTTCTTATCCTAGGGATTTACACAGTAATGTTTCTTCAGGTACTGTAAGGTTCTGCACAGGCTCTCAGCATACTGGTGTCCCCACTGACAGCAGCTTTGGGATGTTCTCTGTCCCCAGAAGTCAATCCCACTTGGCCACATTCCTTCATGAATACCTTTCACCTGTGCAAAGGACCATTTTCTTGTCTAGCTTAAAACGAGCAGCGATGATGTTACCCAGTTCAGACAAATGAGCCAAGTGAAAGTTGACCAGCATACACACAAGTTTCCTTTTAGGATAACAGAGACAGACATCTCTGACTTTCCTCATTCTTTTATTGTGATTTGGGAGAAGTGGAAAATCCATTTTGTAATCATGACATGAAAGCAATGAGGATGAAAGACCATGTGTTTAGATATAGTGAGGTTTAGAGGCACCAGGAGGGGGTATCCCTGGTAGAAATGCCTACACTAGTCATCATTTAGGGCTTTCACTCATAGTAGGGAGATTCTACATTCTTATATATAATAAAGAATATTATGAGATAAGGGAGATAAGTCTAGTATTTTCCCTGGTTGCTGTTAAAACCAGTGTCCAAAGCATACCTAACTTACTCTCTATGACCTCAGCACTGAGAAACATTCTAACACCAATTCTTTTTCTCTCTATAGAGTGTGGCCTGGCCAGGCTTCTGGCATCACTGTCACAGTTCTACAAGAAAGGGCAGAACCAGCTCTCTCCTGATGGCAAGCAACATGAAAAAGAATTGGTTTAGCCAGGAAAAAAATCCCTTCATGCTTCCATGGGTGGCACATATAGTTTTTATGGTATTTATGAAGGTTATCTGGAGTCTAGCCAAGTTGTCATGACCACTACTTGCTTTTGAAGAATGAGTCATCCAGTTTGTGGGAACCACCACCATGCCACCAGATACAAGATATGCTCCTGGCTTGCTTGCTTGCTGTCTTTCTTCAGACCTCTAGGTTGAATTCCTTGGCTTGAAACCTAAGTGATATTTGGCACTCACTGTCAAGAGGTAGACAGCCCTTCTGTCATTGCAGACATAAGCCCTTTTATGTGAGCCTAAGGTATATGGCTATCAGCATAAAAACTTGCCTCTATCCAGTTTCAGGGATTATAGTGTATAGTGTACATTTTCATAAAACTGCCGTGTTTAATTCTGTGTTGGATGTAACATACCACCCATTTTTGCTGCTGAAACATCAGAAATTTGTATATTTCTGGGTCTGTCACTAGTAAGAATAATTTATGTTGACAGATGTGTTCTATGATGTATTAGACAAGATTACAAAGAATGCTTGTGCCTTTGTTTCTCTCCCCCTTTTTAACATCATAGAAATTACAATTCTATTCCTGTATTTCCTTACTTTTAATCACCTTTAAGGCACATAGGCTGCTAAGAGAAGCGGCAGATTGATTAGCTTATCCTGGTGTATAAATGGTTAATATCATCCTATTTTCTTGATTTGGTTAACTTAGATAAGTATGAACTGAGGAAACCTGTTTAAAATAGTATTGTAAAAATAATACTATGGGGGCTGGAGAGATGGCTCAGTGGTTAAGAGTACTGGCTGTTCTAGAAGTCCTGAGTTTAATTCCCAGCAACTACATGGTGGCTCACAATTGTCTGTAACGAGATATGGCATCCTCTTCTGGCCTATAAAGCAGACTACTTATACATAATAAATAAATCTTTAAAAAATAATATTAAACAGAAAGGAAGAAAAAATAACTTTGATATGGCAGAGGAAAAGGAGAAGTATATTTATAAGAATACATGAAAAAGATGCCATATTGTCAAACACAGGAAAACTAGAAGAATTTTGTCTTCTAGTTTGAATTTGGTCAAACAGGGAAAAAGAACAAGAGTTAACAATAATTCCACAACAACCAACCAAATTGTAGGCAATAGATAATGCCTCTCATGCAAGTGATCTCAACTGAACATTTAAAAGGCAGCAAAAGAAATAAAGATGTGACTTCAAATTAATCAAACGTGAGATGACAAGAAGTCTAAAACCAATTTCAATGCCAACAAAATAAGTCACATGTAGCATGATCTATATTGTATAAAGAACGAAATCAAAATCAAAAGCTAACCAGTATATGAACCACTGAGTCAGTGACTAGTGAGATTCTCAACAGAGCATGCTCATGTGTCAGAAAGACTGTGTTCAAACCCACCCTCCACACCCTCCAGACCATTACATTTCTGGAAAAAATGCCCTCCTCAGAGGAATGCTATGAGGAGTCAATGACATCACAAAGTGCTTAGATTATTGCTGTGTGCTGAGGGCTCATCTCTCTTTCTCTGTCCCCTCCTCCCTTTTATTTTTTCCTCATAACTATTATGATCATATATTTCTATAGCTGCAAAGGGAAAAACCAGGAGCAGAATTGAGACCTTCAAGCAAACAGTGAATGAATGACAATGATCGACACCGGCCTGTAGCATGTAACTACTAAACATTTGATGGGCACAGTTAGGGCACTGAACTTGTACCCCTGAACTAGACTCGATGTTGAAATTATCTAGGGAACCAAATGATGAAAAGCAGAGTAATAGGATGGGAGACAGGTGGGAGGCTGAGGGAAAGGAAACAGGTTTTCTGAATCTCCACATAGCTGCACCCAGCAAGAATCCTGAACACGCGCTCTCTTTCTCCAAAGTGGGTTCATGTCTTTCTAACACTGAATTAGTGTGCCATTCCAAGGAGTCTGAACTATGCAAACTCTCCCTAAACTCAAATGTCCACTTCTATATCAGTTCCCCCACCCCCGCCATCACACAGTCTTTCCCTTGAAACAAGCTCTTCTCCATGCTTCTTCATCCATCACCTGGCAGCATCTAATGTGAACAGTAAACGCCACCTTCAGCTTTTGTCTGTGATGAAGATTGAAGGCCTAAAAGAAGAGTATGGGCTGCACCAGGTCATGTGTGCCTGTGTGAGTTGCTTGTCCTTATATTCTATAGGCTGGTGTCCACTGCCGTCATTCATCCATCCACTGATTGCTGGAAAGTCTCAGTCCCTCTCCAGGTTGTTCTCTGTGCAGCTATAGAAATATGTGATCATAATTGTTACAAGGAGGAAGAATAAAAAGGAGGAAGAGACAGAGAAAGAGAGATGAGCCCTTAGCACACAGCAATAATCTAAGCACTTACCTAAGGAGGTAAGAACAGAGAGGGTTTTCCACACAGAATAACTTGGCCATCACTCCTTACACGTTTTACATTTTTTCACTTACTTATTTTTTATTTTTCTCTTCTCGAAACTAAAACTATAGCTTCATGCTGGTTAACCAAAAACTCTAACACTAAGATGTATCCCCAGCCCTCAATATATTTATTTTTATTTTATAACTATTTCATATATATATATATATGATGTCTTTGGTCAAATTCATGCCCTTCTCACCATATCCATCTACTCCTGGATGCCCTCTCACACATTCTTTTCCCAACATCATTCCCTCCTCCTTTTTTGCTTCTCCTCTTCTTTGTCCTCCTCCTCTTCTGTATAGCTTCTAATACAGGTGTTTGTATATAATACTTTATAACTCCTAAGTCAAGTGAGTGCTACTTGTATGTGAATGAGTGTGGGGATAGCCTCTAAAGAATAGGCATCCCACATATGCCACATTCCAAAAGGAAAATTAGTCTCCCACAGCCAGTAGCCATTAAATACCAATATTGTCTCAAATAGTGGTACAGGCTTGAGGTTTTTAACTTACATTGATCTTGAGTAGGTCTTGTGCAGATCTTTTCACCACAGTTACTGCATTTTGTTTTCTTTTTTGAGTCAGTATCTTATTATGTTACCCAGACTAACGTGAACATCACTCTTAACCCATGCTGGTTTTGAATTTGTGATCCTGTTATCTTGACTTCCCAGCTGGGGATTACAAGCTTGTACAAGTAGGCCTGGTTCCTTATCTCTCTTGATGGCATGACATTTGTACTCATTCCCAAAGAAGAATAAAGCTCTTGCTTCCCACATCTTGTCAACAGATCATAGGTAAGAGGTCAACTTCAACAGCTCTGTTTTGATTATAATAGAAAAGCTCTGAACATCCAGCATATTTTACCGCACACATTGTCACATAAAGAAAAGTAGAAGAATATTATGATGGACTTTGATTTCATGACTCAATTTAAACCTTATAAGCATTTGGCTGCATGTACCTTATCCTTTTCATTTCTTTTTGGCTTGATATTGGAGAGTATTCACATTTTATGAAAATTGCAGCCATCATGACATTTTACTCCTAACTATTTCAGAAAGAAGCTCTAGAAAATAATGTAATCCCTTCATTTCAATGCTGCCATTATCATACCAATCAAAGTTAGCACAGCTTCACTATTGCCATATGACATCAAAATTCAAATGTCCTCTGTTGTCCACCAAGTTTCTTCCATAGCTGACTGGTCCAGGCCACACCCTGCATTGGACATCTTTTGGAACTTTCTAAAACACATGTGAAGGGTACACCAGCTCCATGAACCACAGCTAGGAAAAGAGCAATAATAGAGAACTGCCTTCTCCTCTTGAATGATGGCTTTGCATGACAAGACCCTGGGCATTTTTGCATAACAACCATGAACCGGAAAGAGAACAGGCTTATGATCAGCCACTGGCATGAATTTCGGATTGAGTGTCCAATATGAAAATCACATGCAAATCTGAGCAAACTTAGCTGGCTTTCCTGAAAGTGGCTGGTGAGAAGCAACAGCATGAGGATTACTGCATCTATTAGAAAACATGTTCTTAAATTTCTTAAACACAAGTTCTGCCAGTTTATAGCAGTTTTACTCCATTTTGCTCCTCTGGGGAAGGGAAATTAGCCAATTATCAGCAGCTTTCTGTTTCAATTTGAAATGTAAATACTTTGTTCTGAGTAGCAAATCCCTTCAGCTCACCAGTGCAATTGCTGCTATGAATGCTATCCTTCCACAGCTCCAGAAATCCCAAATTCAAGTCTCCATCCTGCAGTGACCCTGTGACAGCTGTACCATAGCTTTAAAAATCACCAACAGTCATGAGAAGATCAGGCTAATTGCAAGTTTCTTAATCTGGGTGACATTTCAAAGCTCTAGGCATCTCTGAGAAGTTCTCACTTTTATGAATTCCACTTTCTCTGGTGTTTTATGGGGGTCTGAGGCCATATCTATTTCTTAACTGTGTATTTCCAGCCAACAACAACAACAAAAAATAAATAGAAGAAAACCAAAATTCTCATTACTGTCAGTATTGTAATTGGCTTTCCCAATTTCATTTTATTGTTTATGATTTTTTTTGTGAGGCATTTAAATGTATTCATATAAAATGATGTATTGTTTCCTCTAAAAATGGTAAGCAAAGACTTTAAATGTCTCCTGGGTGTTCTGTGGGAGAATGTGGTACTGAGTACCAGTTATAACCTCAGACAAAATTCCAACATTGCTCCAAAGATAAAGGGTAAGCCCAGGAGAGATCTAGGAGCTAGGCTCTAGGACCTATGTCTGACCTTCATGTTTTCTGCCTCAGTTTTCAACTTTTGGATGTTGAAAGGGAAAAAAACCAGAAAACTTGAGTTTTCTCATAACCTTACATGCATGGTGGTGTTTCATTTTATGTTCTATGTCAAGAAGGATTACTATTCTTGTTCTGTAGATGACATAGGTTTATCAATCTGATTTGTGTCTCCTCAAGGCCACAAAGAAAGAATCAGACCATATGTGATAATGAAATCTCCTCTCTTTGTTGTCCACTCAGCTGTCCCCATTTGTATAGGTACTTGTTCTGCTCAGGACTAAGAGGGAAGAACATACACATTTGGGACAATTTTTATTTGAAGTGTTTTTGTTGGATGATTGTTTATTGAGCTACTGTCTTGTTCAGGAACCAAGTATTATTTTGTAGTCTAACAACATCAAGTCAACACAGTTCTTTATTCAATCAACACAGATCTCTACTCTAGCAGGACCTTACTGGGGCTACATCCTCAGCTGATTACCTTTTTTTCCTCATGTCTTCAGCGAAGTTGGGTTCTACTGGCCCACACTGTTTCAAATCTCTGGCCTCATCTCTCTTAACTTTGTCAGCTTCTGCTGAGTCAGATTGTGAGTATAGGATCTAGTAAGAAGGCTCCCGGTCCTGATTTCAAGGTCAGGGGTGTCCAAGCACATACTAATACTTGGCCAGGTTATTTTCTCTTTGCTTATGCTTTGATATCTTCATCTGTGAAATGAGACTATAGTGATAGCACATAGTATTTATAAGATAGAGGAAGTGGTGGCATCAGCTGTCCCTTGGAAAGCCCTTTGAGCAGAACTTGACATACAACAAGCACTCAGACTTTAGTGGGCCTCCACACTCACTTTGTCTGAAGCTTTCCAAGTGGACAGCTCTAAGTGGGACATTGTATGTGTTTCAGCTTTGGTTGAACCCTAATATTTCCACAGTGTGAATACTCCAAATGTTTATTGCATGCTCTACATATAACTTTCTTGAGCATCTGTCATGTGACAGAATTCTTTCACATGATATCTCTTAGAACTTCCATATATTTATTACTATTGGCATAACCACTTGCTCTTGAGAAGATTTGTGCTCAAAACAGTCAGCTGCTAGACATTGGGTCACACAGATAATGACAAAATGAGGTAGCATTGAAATCAACATCTGAGTGACTCTGGGCCCAGTGTTCTTTGATTTTCTCTAGTCTACTTTGTGTGTGTGTGTGTGTGTGTGTGTGATAGAAAGAACAATGAATCTAATGTAAACAGAAGGCTCTGGTTTCATGAAACCAAAGCTGAAGCAAAGTAAGCAGAAGTTAGTAAAATAGTCCTAGTCATTGGGTATTTCAATTATATATAAAGGATGCCCATTTTTCCTAGATATTTACATGGATGTTATCTCCTGAGAAGAGACTTGGATTATGAAGGACTACCTCACGGAGTCATAGATCGTCATGAGGTGAAGGCCTATGTGACATTTATGAAAGCTTGATGGTCATACTCTGAAGCAGGTGTGCACTGATACCTAGACAACTAGAGATGGGTCACATCACCATTTGTATCAGACAGTCTATTCTTGAGAGTCCAACTCAGACCCAGCTGGAAATACAATTTTTCTGAAGACTCTTGTTATTGACCTCACAGAGTATTTTTGGGAAAAGACCCAAGATTACATTAATTATTTTTTTTTTGTTTAAGCTTTGTGTGCTCTTGAGTGTGTGTGTGTGTGTGTGTGTGTGTGTGTGTGTGTGTGTGTGTGTACAGAAAGAAACCAGAGAACAATCTTGGGAGTTCTCAGGTATGTTCCATTGTATCATTTAAAATAAAAAACAAAACAAACAACAAAAAACCAACAAACAAAATAAAACAAAAAACCACCAAAATAACAACAAAAACATCAAGGTCTCTCACTGGCCTGGAACTTGCTGACTAGGCGAAGGGAGTTGGTCACTGGGCTCTAGGATGTTGCCTATCTCTGCCTCCTCAGCACTGGGAATGGAATCTCAGTCCTTCTGCTTGCATGTCAAGCAATTTGCTGCTGAACTGCCTCCAGGCTCTGAGATTACACATTTTCATCACACTTCCAACTGATGTTGAAGCACCTCTCTAGAGGCAAGGGTTTAAGTGCCTTTTATGGGCTTAACACAGTGGCTTAGTGGAATAGTTTGTCCCCACAAATAAAGCAAGTCCAGCTCTGCTATCTAGTTGGAGTGGATCCTGGGGCCAGATATTCTATAAATGGATCCTCATATATAATTGTGCATGCTGAATATGTGGAAGAAACTGGTTTGATAGAAATGATTTCTAATGCCCCTTTCAGGTGTCAGGTTGCATGATGCATTGAAGGTCTGACTTGATGACCCTCACACGGGCAATTCAGTAGAGGAACAAATATTAGATTAAAAACATCTTTTCTAAACAGTAACATTGGGGGCCAGGACATGACCCACAGAGGCCAATGTTTATAATGAAACACTGTTATCTTAGTTATAGTTGGTGTCTATTTTATTAGGTAGCCAGAGTGTTTCAAATAAAATGTCTTCACTTTTCATATTCCTAGGCTCATCTTTCCAGGTTCTTTACTTTTTTTGAATTTGCATGTTCTCAACCACTCAGGGTTTTAGAGATTTTCACTGTTACTATGAATATGATAAAAAGGAAATTAAGGAAAGAAGGAAGAAAGAATGAAAAGAAAGAATGGTTTTTACTTCAGGTTTTTACTGAAAACACTATGTAAACTTGCATGTTATCATATGCCATGATTGATGCTGAATTTGTTTGCATGGGATTCTCTATTGGGAGTCTTCAGAAAAGGGAGATGTTTCTTCACAAATGCATAGAGACTTGCTCCTGTGTGTGAGATCATCACATTACTGCAGCCTTTGGACAGACAGAATATCTGCATGTACTGATTTGGAGTCAGATGCCCTGAAGGAGTCCTCAGAGACTTTTCCTTTTATTGGATAAACTCTTCTAGTTTGAATAACCTCACTGTTGTAAAACATTACTACAAATGCAGTAGCTTCAAACACAGTCTTATGATAGGTGTTTGGAGATCAGAAAATCAAAGCTGTCCTCACCAAGCTAAAGTCAGGATTTCAGGAAGATTGGGTTCACTGGAACCAGGAACATTGTCTACTACTATTTTGCAGTTTGATAAAAATGCCTTCTATCCTTGGCTTATAGCCTTTTATTCTCATTTTCAGAACTATCAATATTCCTGTACAACTTTCTCATGATGTCATGGTTATGAATTTTGTAGCTCTCTCTTCCTCTATCAAGGGCCAACGTGATTAAATGGGGACCTTCCTGGTTCTCAGAATAATTTCTTTAGTCAATTCATTTACAATCTTGATTTTCCAGACTTCAAAGGTATTCTTTAGCCCTGTGAGAAGTCTGCTCTGGAAGAGGGAGAGGGAAAGAGTTGACCTGGGAGGAGATTGATTAGAGATGCTTAAAGAGAAAATGCCTCAGAAACTTGCTTTCCTCTAGATTATGTAGATTTCTCTCAACTGCTACACATTTTTCAAGAATCATTTCTTGCTGAAAAATCACCTAATGTATCAAGATATTAATTATCCCGAGACTCTGACAGGAAATTCAATGTGTAGCTATTGCCAACAAGAGCACAAAACAAACATGCATGAAATATTTAAACTACAGCACAAAGAGTATCTATTATTCAGTGAACATAAGTTATCAATGTGAAAATAACAATAATGGTTTTCAATTTTTTTAGCTGATACTTCTCAAGCTAAAGCTATTAATTGAGAATTTTTTTTTTAAATGTGGCTTATCATTTGATTTCTAACAAAACAAAACAAACCCTCTGTGGGATACAGTTCATGATCCCAAATTAGGAAATAGAGATTCAGAGAGCATCACTGTGATGCAGAAGGTCACAGAATTAGTATATAAGGAGGTATTTGAACTTGAGGTTGTCTGTCTTGCCCAAATACATTTATTAAGCTGCTACCTTAGGAGGTCAGAGAATGCATCAGCAGAGTGAACCTGAATCAAAAAAGAAAGGTTTACCAAAGGAGTTAATATGGAAAAGCATATTTAAAAAAATTACCAGTGAATTTCCTTTACTCAAGTTTCTCTAATACTATAGAAGCAACCAGAACTTATGTACCGTCATTCAATTGAAGCCAGCTAGCCTGAGCATCTGGAAGTATGTATTTCATAACTACTCTGTTTCAGTTTTGTTCTCTTACCCCCATTTTAGTGAGGACCCTGAAAGAGGGAGTCAGTCTCATCTTTTGGCCAGACACTGACCTCTTCCCTGTAATCCTCTAGAGAACGTTCCCTGGGGAGGCAGGAAGAAGATGTCTATGGGGTGTGAAGAAAGAATGGAATGTGCCACGTTTGGAGTTTTTTTCCCAATGTGTTCTTGGAGCTGTTATAGGGTGCACAGGTTTATAAAACTGAGGATTGTTTTATGAGACTTGATGGTTCGCTCAAGTCATGTATTCATTATCAAGCACTGGTTTTGTAGATAGAGAGAAGAGATTTTGTAAATAGAGAAAAGAGAAAAGCAAGCCCCTTCCATTTAAGAGTCAAATGTGGAATGTAAATAGAAATTACCATCTTTGCAACACAGTCAGATGCTGTGGTACAGAAAATGAGTACCAAGCACAAAGCACAAGGAGCGTTAAACCCTATCTAGTGCAGAGATTAATCCTGCACTGTAGGGTATCGTTCAATCCACAGATGAGGAACAATGATTCAAGCACATACGTAATCCTTCTAAAGCCTTACAACTGACAAGTGTTCTAGATAGAGCCTTCCAGAGAAGGGGCCAGTGAACTTTAACTTGAAGGACCAAATAGTAAAATTTTAGGTTTTGAAAATGGAAAAATAAAGAATATTACTATATACTTAGATATTTTTGGAAAGTGAAAATAGTTAAAAATATAACAATCTTCAGCTCATAGACCACACAGCAAGGTACCAGGCAGAGTCTTCCTATAGATCTCACTTGTTGACTAGATCCCAGGGAAATTTTATCCTTCTTACTGGAGACTATGCTTATGTACAGATATGAATATGAATATAGATACAAGTATAGTGTTATAGACCATACATACACATGATCACACTGTGTGTGTATCTACACCCATATATACTTTGGACTGTATTCCAGTATCTATGCTCATGTGCTCTCATTAATTCCAAGGTGTAATCTCTTTGAAGACAGACAGTGAGCCTAAGTTTGCATTATCCTCTTTTCCTTTTTAAGAAGGCCCAATGATAATAATAAAAATACGTTGATGTATTTGGCCTCCTTGATATGCCTGGAGCAACAGCTCAGATGCTTACACATGTGAAACCATTTGTCACACCAATTTTTAAAGTGTTGTCATTTTTACTGTGTTCTGTTGTTAGATGGAGCAACTGAAGCGTAAGAATAGTAAGTAATTTGCTTACAGTAACATAATTAGAGTGTAGAACATTGAGATTCAAACCAACGGAGTTGGCTGTAGAACCTGTTACTTATCATGATGGGTCCCTTTGATATTTGTGAGTTCCTCAGAGAGTTTATATGACAAATTGTGAAGTGGGATGGAAGTTTCCCAACCCTGGACCTGGAATCTATGGTGTATCTGTCTTGTCTGTTTTCTTTCTAAAACAGTAAATACTGTGAAAGAAGAGGTTACACCATATGCTATACTATTAAATGAAATGGACAAGTGACTGTAGCTACTAGTATTCTTATCACATCATTGTGTTCTTTTGGGAGAGACAATCTCCCCATGCCCTATGTTATTAATCTAAATAATAAATTTGGAGGGTTAAGAGGAACCTGTTGGCTGTTCAAAAGAGAACATCCATTCCTGCAAGAAGATTGGAGATGGTGACCACATGCCTATTCTGAGTTGGAGAAGAGAACTTGGGACTAGCAGTGTCTACAAGTACATGGCAGTGGCATTTCACCAAGATGTCAAACAAAATATTTAAGGCCCTGAATGTCACAGGTCTACTGTCAGGGAAGTCTCTCTTTATTCACAAAAGGGAGCATCACAACTGCAGAACCACTGAGTTACATGCCTTAAAATACTCTCAAATCTGGAAATAGGAAGCTTGTACACAGATCATCAGAAACTCATTTAACAGGTGAAACTTGACCCAAAATTGTATGAGATGACAGACTTAGATTGGTCCTTCTTTATTGCACTGTGCATGAATACCCATGGATTCTTGCTGCAACATATTAAGGCATTTGACTCCAATATGTTATCCCCGGACTTACAGATGTACTTAAACAACATACAATATGAATACTATATTTCCTTTCATAAATAATAAAAAAAGTTGTACATTGCAAAATTCACCTGGCCCCAGAAGTTTTGAATAAAGGAGAGTGGGCTTATACTAACTACCTCATTAGGTTTTTATGTAGATTAAGCAGAATAAAATATGGGAAGGGCTTACTGGAGCAGCAGGCACATTATAAATCACTAGTGCATATTGTGTTTTCTAAGTAACTCTTCACTTATGAATTAGGATGTCTAGTTGAGCAATTTTGCTCTATGGCACCATCGGTTTTACTCTTTCTGTGAGACTATAACTGTGTAATATTGTTTAAGTGTTCACTGTTGCCTTTAGGACTGTGTTTTGTTTTGTTTTAAGATGCCTCTCTCTCTGTTAGAACTGATGTCTTGGGGTTTTCAAAATTAATCTCATTGGAAAGGTTTATTTTGAGGTCATTGAAGCTTCAATTTTCTATTCCAGAGTCTCTTAAAGGAGCTGATGAATGAAATGTGCAGAGCTTGTAGTTTTCAGTGCACAGCTGGGAATAGCAAATTCACAAGAGCAGGAGGATGTCATATCCTCTTTCCTGACCAAGCATGGTAATATGACACCCTCAATTGACCAGATTGTCCTAGGCTCACAGATAGCATCTAAGCAAATCTACATCTTAGAAAGAATAACTAGGAGCATTGTTCCATAAAGGATGGATTAAAATACTACAAGAGCAAAACCAAACAAATGAACAACAATAACAATAACTATATCCTCTCCAAGATGAACTTGTTTCACATTGGAATGAGCAGATTTATGGAAATATTAATTCTAGTTCTTAGCCTATGAGGGAACTAAGTCTAGACAAGTGTAGAACTTGAATTCCTCAAGGTTCTTACACTGAATGACCTCTGTGAGCCTCTCAACTCAAGTTGTCTGACATGTGAAGAAGAAAGAACATTCATATGGATGGGAAAGAAACAGATAAGTTTCTCTTGGCTTCCCAGAGCATGTTGACTCTGTCTTAGTTGACTTTGTTCTGTTATAGTAAGATACCTTATCTTGGATACTTTATATGGAAAAAAATGTCTTCTGCTGCATTAGAACATGATGGATGACATTACATGGTCAGAGTATATGTCTAGTAAGTGTGAAAGAGAGATAACACATAAAGTGGGTTGCCTTATAACACCCTCTCTCTTAATAACTAACCAAGTCCTTGGCTACCTAATCCATCTCTATAAGATTCCTCTAAGCAGCAATTGACAAAGATGGCCACCTCACAACCTAATTTCCTACCAGTGACACTTCCTTCCTACCACTTGCTCAACACTAGGAGCAAATCTTTGGGAGGCAAATCACATTTAAACCAAAGCTCTCTTGGTCTATTCTCCATCAAATGGGGGTTTTAAGGACTGAATTAAGCTCTTATCAGTTATGTATTCTGTTCTGCACTTACACATAAGGCAAAGTGGTAAGAAAATGGTTGAGTTAATTTGTATCTTTCAGCTATGAGTAAGGAGTGTGGAATAACTTGAAGCCATTCAAAGAATAGGAGGAAGTCTTTAAATTCCTGCCAGTGCACACTGACATTATGTAATGGAAAGGGTTTAAGAAAATGAGCACAGAACACTTCACTCCTTGGTAGAGTTGCAAGGAAGCTAATAGCTGGAAATAGATTCGGTTTTGTGAGTCCCATGCTGTGTTCCAAAATTCCCATTTAGATATTGTTTGGGGCCCTCTAGGAGGAAGACAATCAAGGGACAATAACAATGAAGGAAATTCATCTTCATAGAGTCCTATCACACCTAACCAGCTTTCTCTGTTTGAGACTTCTGGATTCGAGAAGTTTGCATGCTTCATGGCTTGTTTTCTCTGATGCAGTCACTCTATGGACAAAAAAAAAAAATCACATTTATCAACTTTCAGATTCAAAATAATACTCAGTGACTTGACCTTCATGATTGGAAGAAGAGCAATAGTGTATTTCATCCAAAGGAAGCCCCTGAAAAATGGCAGGGTGGTGAGGAATTCCTGAGGAGTTTTCTTTTGATGTATCTGTGCAGAGTGAACCAGTTGAGCAAACATGGTGGAATTGTACCACCTCCCTGTGCCTTGTTTTCCTCTAGGGTTAAGCCTGGATACCTGCCTTCTTGGCTTCAGCCCTCATAATCCCTCATACTCAGCTTTCCTATTTCCAAGAACAGTAATCACCACAGAAAGTATCGTCTTGCCTCAGATTGCGATCTTCATGACTTCATCGGTGTGGACAGACAAACATCAGCTACAGCTGAAGGACAACAGGATATTTGGCAGTGTAGGCTCCTTCCTTGAAGCCACCAGTGGAGATCAGCTTTCAGACAAACTGCATTTGTGTGTTAGGAAGGAGGAGGTGGGAGAAGGTGGTACCTCATGAAGCAAAGTCTTTATTCAGGGTGTGAGCTCATGTTTCCTGGGACAGGAGCACCTTATCCTTTTGGGAAACCCTGCCTCAAGTGTTTCCCTGTCATAGTCGCTGGACAGGAAAGCAGAAAAGGATGCCTACAAATATCTTCCTTCCTGCACCTTTCCACCCCCTCCCTTCAGACTGAATCTTCTCCACCTCTGTTGCTTCTGGCTAGATTGATGATGTTCAGGGGACCAGGTCATCTCGGATACTTGGGGCACACACAGTAAATACCACAGAGTTAGCACACACCTCTGTACCACTGACATACACTCTTACCTAGCATCTTCCCCTCTTAACCAGGGGCCACCAAGGCAGTTAGGTGATGCCACTGTTCTTCACTGGAGGCCACTATAGTACTGTGGTCATGTCCCTATTTGCTTTTCCTACCAGGTCACTTATTTTGTTCTCCCAATGTATCTACTCTAGACCACAAGCTCTTTGGAACCACAGAGTAAACCTACTTTTTTTTTTTATTATCTAGTTCCAAACCTTGGCTGGAAAGAACAATCAGGAAATATGTTTGGATGACTTTGGAACTAGGGAATGTAGTTAAAGCCTTTAGGGTTTTTTTTTTTTCCTATCCTATGACTTTCCTTATTTAACTGAGAACAACCTCTTTTTGACAATGGGGGTAGACTTTGGGACCTATGTTAATGTTGTTCTAGACCCTCAATCAAAGTCAAGTTGATTTCTTCTAACAGTAGAGTATATACTTTCTCAGAGCAGAAACAGACTTAGAGGTGAATGGTGCATCTCCCATTGATCAAGAGAAATAACATGAGTTCTATGGTAGATACAGATCTGAATTTTTCATTAATGAAAGTAACATATGCTTGTTATAAAAAGTTTCAGACTGCATCTTCATATTGAAAAAAAGAATGTTATTATGTTCTTATGTTCAAGAATGGCCAAGAATATTTATTAAAAGGACAATAGTGGGCTGGTGGAATAGCTTAGGAGGTAAGATGCTCATTTACCAAGCATATGGACCTCAGTTTGATGGCCAGCACTCATGCACAAGGTGGGGCTTAGAATGTACCCATAATCATAGTGCTAGAAATCTAGGAAACAGTAAATCCCTGGGGTTCGCCATCAGGTCTAGTCCAATGGAGAAGCCCTAGGTACTCATGAGAGATACTGCTTCAAAAGACTAGGTGGATGATTCTGAGGAACAACACCCAAAATTAACCTCTGGCCTCTACACACAGACAAAAGATGATAGGACAAGATGAGGATTTTTTTCTATCAGATAGGATGATAGTGAGGTATATTGGGGTGCATATGGCCCAAGTACATTTAGAGACTCACTCCATGATACATAGACTTGAGCAGGGAAATGGATTAGCTTTTTTGAATGGTACAGAATTGATACTATATTTTTGAATAAAAAAGTTTCTACCTTGAAGGAAGTATAAAAATAAATTATATGAACTAAATATAAACATGAAAAGTAAATAATGAGACCCTACGACACTGAAAAGCTTCTGTAAGGCAGAGGATAGGACCATCAATAGGACAAAATGGAAGTATACAGAATGGGAAAGATCTTCACCAACCCCACATCTAACAGAGGAATTATATATATATATACATATATATATGTATATATATATAAATAGATGTCTATATATATAAAATACTAGACATCAAGAAACAAAATAATCCAACTTAAAAATGGGGTACACAGAATTCTCAACATGAAAATCTCAAATGGCTGAGAAACACTTTAAGAAATATTCAACATCCTTAGCCATTAGGGAAATGCAAATCAAAACTACTTTGAGATTCTCTCTTATACCTGTCAGAAAGGCAAAGATCAAAAACATATGTGACAGTCCATGACGGTGAAGATGTGGAGCCAGGGGAATACTCCTCCACTGGTGGTAAAACTAAAAATTTGGACACCCACTTTGAAAATCAGTATGGTGGTTTCTCAGAAAATTGGGAATTGATCTACTTCAAAGCCTAACTATATGACTCTTGGGCATATACCCAAAGGATGATCCATGCTGTCAGAAGGACAATTGCCCAATTATGTTCATAGCACTTTTGTTCATTTATCTGTTCTAAGAACAATCTAGATATCCATCAACTAAAGAATAAAGAATATATATCACATTTACACAGTGAAGTATCACACAGCTGTTAAAAATGACATCATGAAATTTGCAGACAAATGAATGGAACTAGAAAAATATCACCTTGAGCCAGGTAACCCGGATCCAGAAAGACAAACATGATATATACTTACTCATAAGTGAATATTAGCTTTATGTAAAGAAAAATCACACTACAATTTATTGACCCAGCAAGGGTAAGTAACAAGGATTTTTTTGGGTAGACTTGGCACATGTGGGAATGGGAACAGGAGGAATCAGGCAGGGAGTTTAGGTAAAAGGGGAGAATACCTGGGAAGATGGCTGAAATAGGGGGCATCTCAGGGCTGGTGTGTAAACATAGATTCCCTGGAATCCATAAGGGTGACCTTAAGGAAGTCTCCCAGTAACGGTGCATATTGATCAACTAGGCAAGGCTTCCATTAATGGTGCTGGGACCTTAACCTAGGCACAAAACCTGTAATCTACAAATTGTCCTGCCTGCAAAATGTGCTAGGGTGATGGTGGTTCAAACTTGTGGGAGTGGCCAACCTTGACTGGTCTATCTTGAGCCCCATGACTTGAGAAAGTCCGACTGCCTGGAAGGCAAGAAATGTGAGACTGGATAGGTCAGAGACCTAGGATAGAAACAAACATCTCTCTCTCTCTCTCTCTCTCTCTCTCTCTCTCTCTCTCTCTCTCTCTCTTTCACACACACACACACACACACACACACACACACACACACACACACACACACGCTAAGCACCATGAACACCGACAGGCAAACAGTGGGACCTGGTTTATTGAATTCTCTTCCACTTTTCTTTTTTCCTTTTGTTAGACTAATTCAAAGCAAAAGCTATTTCAAAAGAGCATGATGCAGAGAGTGAGGACAAGAAAGTGAAGGACTATGGAAGCTCCAATTTTGGGTGTTCCGACTCCGGTGCAATTTCTACGCCAGCCACAAAGTGGCAGCACAAGTACGGCGGGCCTCCAGCAGCTCTTTAAAGCCAGGCACTTTAAATTCCCAGTTTTAAAGCCAGGGGCGTCTGGGTGTGTTTGTATTTGTTCCGGCGAGATGTGTCCATCTTCAATAGTCTCAGCTGAGCTGTAATGCAGATCGACATGATAAGCTACAAGGGTTTCAGTCTTTCTCAAAAAGGATTTGGTAGTAAGGGGGATAAAAAGAGAAAGAACGAGAAACTTCATTTCATTTCAAATGGGCGAGAAGGTCCTAAAATCCTCAGCATCTGTTGGGCTGGGTTTGCTGTGGGTGAGCAGGTATTGCAGTTAATGAGGCAGCAGCTTGCTGCTCCCAGGGCCAGGCTGGAATAGTCAGCTGGTGGAGGGATGGGACCTGCAATCAGCAGCTGTGCACCGACATGCCCCAGGACGGAAAATGTGATTTGTGACACAGCAGCTTGGGAATAATAATGAATACATAATTGCTCCGGGCGGATGGCTCTCTGTCTTTCAATTGCTAAGCTATTTCATTCACCTCTTGAGAGGAGCTGTGTGGTTCTGTTTTCATTTCTCTGGGACAACTAGCAGCACATCCCTTAGGTATCCTTCTGCCCCCCCCCCCCCCTTATTGAATGTTTCCTTGAATCACAGAGAAGAGCTGCCCTCCCCGACACAACCAGGGAAAATCTTGCCTCTGCTTTGACTCGGGATAGCAGAGGCCCATAAGGCATGGCTATGGCAGTGAACCTGTCAGTCTTGGGCTCCGCTGTTTATTACAATGTTGGGTTTGCTTTGCATTCAGAAATAAATAAAAATAAATAAAACAAAACATTTTTTTCCTAAATTTCCACCTCATGCAGTTCATTTAGCATTGCTCACTTTTCTTAAACCCATTTCTCTCTATAACATCTGTCTTCATGAGAGAAAAAGAAATGTCGCCTAGCTGAGGACCTTCAACCAATGCTAACCCATCACAAAAGTAGCTAGCGGTACCCCAGGGCAGGCACTGTGTCTGCTGGGTTCTTATAAGAACAAATCCTGGGTATTCACAGGCATTAGGATCCAACTCCGACCGTCCTGGTAGCAGCAGCCATTCACATTTGGGACTGGCTTCAGGTGGAGTCTGCAGCTGTCTTCACGTATGATTTAAGGAGGACATTAGGATTTGGGATGGCAATACATTATGTGGGTGGAATGGCACTTTCACCCAAGGCTATTTGTCACAACGAGGGTAAGTCAGAGCTTGTTGCAGAATTGGCAGCCCTGGGTAATTGTCACATGACTGCTTCACTTTATTGATGAATGGTTCTGAGTCATTATCCTGCTAATACCTTGACACATCATATCTTTGGTTCAGATTTTATAATAGGACCATCGAGAGTTCCCTTGGAGATGATTTTGTCCATACCTTCACCTCAACACCCTGTTTTCCCTGCCCTGAGGGAAGGCCTTGAACATTCAGAAAGTTCTGTAGGTGGTATGTAAGAAGAGTGTTTTGAGAATGATTCATCTCTTCACTATCATCCCAGAAGGCTATCTGAACCCTCTAACTGTGGAATAAGAAAGCAATGTATGTCTTGGAGAAACTGGGACACATCCAGGTAGCTATGAAACAAATGCCCCAATGTAGGTTTGACTCTAAAATTCCATGTTCCAACTAAAATGAACGCTTGTCAAATTTCCATACTAAACACCCCCAGGTGTGTGTGTGTGTGTGTGTGTGTGTGTGTGTGTGTGTGTGTGGTAAGCATGCTCATTTCATCAAAAGGATGTTAGGATGACCAACAGCAGATTGTTTCTTTAAAGTTGCGATTTCATCTTAAATCTTCGTTGCTTAGTACAGCTACCGTATTTTCTATAATATCAGTCCTCTGGGAAAGAAAGGCAAGTGGGAATTGTTGATAGAGTCCACATGTTCCTCATTCCAACTCAGCAGCCAAGCTTGCTGGTTCTTATGCCAACAGACAGAAGCTAGGAGTTTCCATGAGTCTAGACATAGAGAAAGGTGAAGGAAGACTGTGGAGAGAAATTGGTCAAAGTCTGAGGCTTCTACAGAATCAATTCAGATTTCCTGCCATCTTTGAAGAGTGAGTAATTGATTATTTACTTCTCAAGGGCACAAACATTAACAGTGGAGGTACGGACATGTGCATGTTTTGTGAATTTCTCTATTTCAGGAGCCAACAGATGTTTTCTATGACAATCAGTGAGTGAGCAGTATTTTAGGCTGTGGTCCAGATGGTCACTGTTATAAGTACTCTGCTCTATGGCCAGAGCCCAGAAGAAGCCATGTACACAAATAAATGAATGGGTGTGGCCATGATCCAAGAAAAACATCATTTTCAAAGACAGGATGGCTGGTCATGGCTTCTGGGCCACAGTTTGCTGAAACCCTCCCCTATTTGCTATTAAGTCCAAGCTAGACAAGTAACCTAAGACCACTATCCTTCCTCAATTTATTTCCAGTTAAAGGCTGGAGTGTATGTTTATTTCCACTTTCATTTTTGGAATCTAAAAACATTCATGTACTTGTGTGTGCACAAGTACACACACACACACACACAATATCATTTCCTTGAGCATTAGAACAATTCACAGCTTATAAGTGTTAAATCAGCATTTGTATCCAGACATTTGGGAAACTAAAGCCTACATTCTCCATACTATAGTGATGCTTCTAAGCAATTCTTCAAAAATAGTTTGAGCCCATTGAACCACAACCTATAATTTCATTTACTTTCTCATAGTGATTCTTGCACCAACACACAGATTTGGGACTAAAATATAGCAGGCAAGTGACTCTTTTGTTATTAACATTGCACCTTAGATTGAAGGCTCCGTAGCTAAGCACATTGCCTCGAATCCTGAAGGCAAATGTCAGGAGAGCAATTTCCCTGGGCCCCGCCTTCCCACATCAAGGAAAGACTTGGCAGCACATTTAAAGTTTCTCCTTATTTTTGACCTTCCAGCTGTCTGTGTTATCACAGGATCTGGCAAGCACAGGGAGAGTCCCATCCCAATGACACTGGCCTGATGAAGGCCATAAATGCTCTTCCCCCTGTCATTGTCTTTAAATGGCCTTTTCGGAAATATCTACAAGGTCAAAATACACACTGCAGCCCAGATGCCTGTTCACTATGCCACTCACTTCCTCTGTCCTGAACTTCAGCTAGAGATGTCTTTATGTGTTCAATCATTTTTGGTATCTAAATAAACACTTCAAAGCTCTTTTACCCTACCCTTTAGAAGCCATGGTGCCAAGACCAAGCCAGATGCTCATGCCATTTGGTTTTCTCAACAGCCTAAAAAAGCAGCAATGTTCTATTATGTTTTGTATGGACAGCATGTCCGCAGTAGGCTGTTATTCCTCCCCTAGGATAGACGAGGTGATCTTTTTCCAAATCTCCTCATGGATGAGTCCAGCATCAAGACTCATATGTGATCCTGGTGGCTGTGACATCGGATCATGATATTGAATAGATGAATGAAAATGGGAAAAGTCTGGAGTTAATTATTGGTGGATCTTAATTCTTTAGGGTCCCAGATGTTTTTGAAAGTCTGATTAAGGCTTGTAAAATTTTCCTCCTCCAGTGGACACAACTATCCAGAAACAAAAGCAAGTGTCTACAACATATGTGGCTAATCAATTCTGAAGAATTCAAACTGAGACATCACACAACAATTTCATGTGAGGTGTTGTACTCCTTATGCTGTTAATGGTTTGTCTTGTTGGGTATTCACTTTACAGGTAGAGAAATATGACATGGAGGTTGACTTCATAAGTAACGCTAACATTTGTCAAATCAGACACAGAAGTCTGTTTATCCAGAGACTTACAGTCTTTCAGTCGTATAGACAACAGAAGGCTTCTATGCGTGCATTAAATGAAACTGTAGTGATGCAAAAATTAGGAAGCCAGATGAGGTCTTTTACTATGGCTCTTACCTACTAAGGAAAGAGAAGGTGTGAAGGAATGAAAGGAACCACAGGGCAGAGAAAGACAGATGGCAATGAAATAATTGAAGAATATGATAGAGATTGTCACAAAAGGCAGACATAATGACCTAATTACAAAATAATTGAAAGTGGGATTGGATCAACCAATGTAATGAGTACCTCAGGAAGAGCTTGAGAGGAACTTTACTTCTGCCTCAGTTCATTGTTCAGCCTTTGTTCAACAATCATTTCCTCAATGTATGCTACAAACCAGCCCACAATCCATATACCTTTAGGGGCTTCACAATTTAGACAAAAGTGGAGAACAGATAAAAAAAAAAAATTAGGGAAACACCAGGTAGTCCTAGCCAATGAGGTGAGAGAGAGTACATGTTACCTCTTTCAACAGAAGCTTATATAAGATGTAAGTAATGTCTCTTCTATGCAGCAGTCTAGAGTGGCACTAGGCATGAAAAATCCTTGAGACAATTTAGAAGTTTAAAGATAATGAGTATCTTTTGATGCAGTCTGTAATTCAGATGAGAAACTCTACTTGAATTGGGTACTCTGATGTGAAGCTGTGCTCTGGATCTCAATAGCTTAGCCACTCAGGGTAAGAGAATAGGAAGGAAAGAGAAGGAATGTTGATGCCAGATAGACAAAACACAACAGAGGATGAGGTAGGAGAAGTCAATAGTGCTATAATGTGTATCTTAGGGTTTCTATTGCTGCAAGAACACCATGACCATGGCAACTCGTAAGAAGTAAAATATTCAATTGGGGCTGCCTTACACTTTCAGAGGCTCAGTCCATTGTCATCATGGCTGGAAGCATGGCAGCACACAGGCAGACACTGGAGAAGGAGCTGAATGTTCTACATCTGGGTTGGCCAGCTGCAGGAAGACAGAATAAAACTGGGCCTCTCTTGAGCATTTAAAACCTCAAAAGCCATCCCAGTGACACACTTCCTCCTTCAAAGCCACTCCTCCTAACAGTGTTATTCCCTATGAGGCTGTGAGGGACATTTTCTTTTTTTTACTTTTTTTCTTTTCTTTCTTTTTTTTTTTTTTCAGGAAC
Organism: Sigmodon hispidus; assembly: GCA_004025045.1. Taxonomy (NCBI): domain Eukaryota; kingdom Metazoa; phylum Chordata; class Mammalia; order Rodentia; family Cricetidae; genus Sigmodon; species Sigmodon hispidus. Next base: position 70,512 of record PVIH01007094.1, read on the forward strand.
TGAACTGTTTTTTACTACTTCTTAAGTTATACAACATAATGGGCCTCATTGCAGCATTTTCTTTTTTTTTTATTTCTTTTTTTTTCCTTCTTTATTTTGTATTTAACAAAAAACAGTAACATGAATTTAAAATGAGGAAAAGTTAACAATAACTATGAAGAGGATAAGAATCATAAGCATGGCTTATCAAGGGTGGTAATGCAAATAAGATTGCTACACATATATTTACTACGTGTTCAGCTTTCCCTCTGAAATTTTTTTTTCCCATCCCTGTATATCCTTATGCACGGTCCCTTCCCCCTCCCACCACATCTTGACATTTTTCTTCTCTGCAACTCCCCATCCCTTCCCTGGTCAGGGAGCAGACAGTCCTATGGTCCTACTGACCCAATATGCTTGGATCAGTCTCTACTCCTGGCCAAATCCAGTTTTGTCCCCCCTCCCTCAAGAATGAGTCTGGTATTCCTATAGTTGGAGTGGGGTTCGAAGGGTCAGTCCAGGGTGTTTCTGATCTATGAGGGACATTTTCATTCAAACCATCAAAGTCTAGAGAAGAAATACATCATGAAGAACTTTGTGCACCAAGGAAGGCTTCCTATGTTGATAGCATTGTAATAGTCTAAGGAAGAATAGTTAAAATGCCATGGTGACATCTGGTTGGCTATTATTATGCTTTAGATCTAGATTGTCTTTCTGGTACTTGCGTATTGAAGGCTTCACAGGTGAGACTTTTGGAAGGTAATGAGTATTTGGCTTTAATAATGGATTCATCTACCTATGGATTGGTATTTTTTATTCCATTAGTGGATATGGACAGATTCTTGAGAAGATGGGGTCTAATTAAAAGAAACAGAACATTAGGCTGGGTACATCCTTGGTCCTGATACTTGCCTCTTCTGTCTTCCATTTTTTCCTTCTTTTCATTCTGACCACTGTTCCATCACCTGCTCCCAGGTTTGACATACTGCCTCATTTCAGGCCTATCATCAACAGAGCCCAGTGGCCATTCACTAAACTGTGAAGCAAAATGAACCTGCCATCTTTTTAAACAATTTTCTCTAGGTAATTTGTCACAGCATCAAAAATTTGACTAACAAAGGTGAGTAGTGGCTTTACTCAACCCAAGAATAAAGTCAATAGAACCTGGTAATCAATTGTATATGAATAAAGAAAAAGAAGCCAAAGATAAAAATGAGGCCTTTGAATGACAGATATTTGCAAGAAGAGAATAAAGAAAAATTTTGCAAAAACAAAAAAACAACAAACACAAAACCCTCAAGAATTCCATTTTGTTGCTACTTTAGCAAGTACTATTTAAATCTGAGCAGCAGAAATACCAAGTTGAATACCGAGTAGGTGAATCCAGTCTTCAAAGGTCCAAGAAACATCACAGTGTAGTGGACATGGTTGCCTAGACATGCAGCTGTGTCTACTGTCTGATTCAGCATCATAGCATTGTCAAGATAATTCGTTTGGGATGATAAATTAGATCACCTCTGATAAGTAAAGAAGTAAATGGACAAGTTGAAAGTTCTGAAAAAGCTTATCAGGGTAAACAGTAAGAACAAAGAGGGGGGAAACAACCCAGAAAATGTGAGAAAGAATAATCAGTGAGGTGTGCAAGAGACTGTTCAAATGCTTTAGGGGAAAGGCTGATCAGTCATGCCACGTGCTGTTGAAGGAATGAGAAGCAGAGAAGCCATGGACCCTACATTTCACCTGTGTGTGTGTGTGTGTGTGTGTGTGTGTGTGTGTGTGTGTGTGTGTGTAGGGGGTCATAATACAGAGCCAGCCACCTGTTCCTGCAGAAATCTGTCTTAAACCAGCAAGATGCACTAAAGGAGTGGACAGTGTACCTGGAAGAAATACAGAATCTCCTCTTAGCTTGCTTATAATAACTTAGACATGCTACATTTTCTTAAGATAAAAGGACATTGTTTTGTCCATTACTCTGATTGATTTGAAGCTCAGAAAATGTGGACTCTTATTCCAGAGAAGAGCAAGCCTCATGAGGCTCTGGCTGATGAATGACTGCTCCATCATGATTTCTCTGTCCTTTTTGACCACCGCCAGTGCTCCTATCACATCATTTCTAATTCCCAGGTCAGTGCTATTTGCCAGAAGATTCTGCTGTCTCGGCAAAGCTTCCCGGCTGGTTATATAAAAAACAATGTGGGAAAGAGTTAATTGGCAAACAGAGTGACTATATTTGCAACCTAAGAAGGCCTGCTGTGACTTGTTATCTGCAGAGCTAAGCAGCTTGCTGTACAAGTGATATTCGAAGCTTACTGCTGTTAATGCCAACGGGGCCACTTAACACCTCCTTGTAAATGGTCTCAAGATTAATATCTTGCCATTTAGTTTATGGTTCTTTTTTTTTTTTTTCTTAGGATGAGAAATTTTCTTCATCTTTTGCCTAAGAGAAGGTCAGACTTGGCGAATCCCTGGGGCAAGAGGCCCAATGGAAAATTTCTTCCTTACTTCTCTCCATGTAGTATGAATCACAGAGTTGGAAAATTACTCAGCAGAGGGGAAAAAGATGTGGCCTGTGGAATCGGAGACCTGCATTTGTATCTCTAGACATCGAGCTAAAAAGCCACTTAACTCAGTGACTCTCAACCTCCCTAATACTGTGACTCTTTTAAAACATGAGTTCTAGTTGGTATTTAATGAAAGAGCCAGATATTGGGGGAAAGCTGAAATACCAGAGAGAGGAAACAGATCACAGTCAATTCTCATCCAGCCAATTTCTCACACTGATCAGGGTAAAAGCTATTTTCAAGTATACAAGCTGGCTGGATGCTCCTACAGAATGTCTGAGTGTCTGCCTACGCCTGCCTTAAATATCTTCTTTGCTTAGTTGTTTCATTTCTGGGTTCAACTCTGCATCATAATCATACAATCATGGTAAAAGGTGTGAGCTACTACTGTTTGGTTGTTAGGCCTTGAACTCCCAGGAACACAGAAAGATCTCTGACTCCTGGGTGATGAGATTAAAGGCATGAGTTACGACTTTGTCATCCCTCTGCTGAGATTAAAGTCATGAGTTACCACTCTCTGATCCTCATGGTTTGACTGTGGGTGATTCTGTTCTCTGATATTCCAGGCTGATTGTATTCAATATACAATGTATCACTATGCTCTTTAATATAGTTACTCATGTTGTAGTGATACCCAACCATAAAAATATTTCTATTGCTACTTCTTAAATGCAATTTTGTTAGTATTATGATTGTAATGTATGTAAAGTATGTTTGTTTTCAATTGGTCCTAAACAACCCCTGTGAAAGGGTTGTATGATCCCCCAAAAGGTCACTACTCACAAATTAAGAAGTTAATGATGACTTAAGGTTCAGCATTAACATTCTTTTATTTATTAAAAAGAGAAGACACAATAACTCAATATCAGATTTTTGTTGTGGACAACTAATTGTACACTGCTTCTTCCCTTTTCTGCTTACTGAAGAGACAAGGCTTCAGCTATGCATTCTTCATGAGTGGTGAAGGTCCCCTCCCTGCATTCCACTCTTCTCTTAGGCTTTACCTACATCCTGAAGGCCTAAGTTTCCCTTCTGTTATCACACCTGTTTGGTTTTCCATGCTAGCGTCTTCTCAGCTGACTGATCTGCAAAGCAGGAAGGAAGCTGTCTTTCTGGTCCCTCTTACATCCTCTCTCTAGTTAAGAGCCGTTATCATCTCATTAAGTATCATGCATGTGCTGACAACACCCAACTTCATTTCTGTAGCTGACACGTGTCTTTTGAGATATGGTTTGTTTCACTCACATGCCCAGTTGACATCTCCACATGAGTACTCTTTAATCAACATGTATCTTGTATCAACATACTTATGAATCATGAACATCTTAAAAATGCGGTCTCCCATGTTTACCATTCAACATCAAGTACCATAAGGAGTCTCATGACTTCAAATAAAAGCCTGGGCTTCATAGTTAGTCTCTTTCTCTATCACATTCTCCATATTTATCTGCTTGCATATGGACAAAATACACAGAAATTTCCTCAGTTAATCCATTTCTCACCATTTTATGATCAGTTCTTGTGGGTCGGATTTTTCATTGCCATTCTGGAGTTACTACTCTCCATCCTTCTCCATCTGTGTTATTTTTTGACAAGCTTGGATATATAAACTACATCATCAATTCCCCAGTGGTTGGGCTTCTGCTTGGAGAGGATTTGTATGAAACAATGGAGAGAAGGAAAGCCCAGAGTTAAGGTATCTCTTCCATGCTGCTTTCCTTGAGGATTACCATAAACTGTAGGAATCTTCAATAGTATGTCTCCTTTATCTACACAAGCATCTAGTCCTCTTTCTCCATGTTTCTGCTCCCCTTCTTGTGTTTGTGATTGATGTAACAATTTTCACCACTGCCTTTGGCCCTCAAGGTACTGTAAAATCTTCTTGTGGCTTCTGTATACCCTGCCTTGAATGGGGTCTGTATTAAATGTCCTCAAATTATCCTTCTTTGAAATGGTCTGATTTAGGGTTTCCTATTGTGGTAAAGATATACCATGACTATAGCAGCTCTTGTAAGGAAATACCTAATTGGGGCTGAGTTATAGTTCAGAGGTTTAGTCTATTATCAGAGTGGGAAACATGGTGGATGTAGCCACACATGCTTCTGGAGAGGTAGCTTTGAGTTCTAAATCATCCATCTTACCAGTTAAAATGAGAACTTTTTGTATGTGTTTGAACTATGAGATTTTATATAAATTTGGCCACCAAATGCCCACAGTAGGATATGAGTCACTTTAGAGCCCAAGTTTCTGGCCTGGACAAGAGTCTTTCCAGTCCAATTACATGCATAGAGTATATTTTTAGGATCTGCTTGTGTAAGGGCTTGAAGTCCTTCACCAATATCACATTTTATTCCCTGTACTGTCCTTTCCAGGTACTAGGTTTCCATTTCATTTAGGAATCACCCCAGACCATGATTTTTGTTCATCTTTAATAATAGTCATCATCTTTCTCTTGGCATAAAATAATAGTTAATATTAAAGCAGTAACAACTAACACTTTCCATTTAAATGATCTATTTTAACCCTTTCATCGACCTTGTGATCATGTAATTGCATCTCAATAGCAGAGCATGAGGCTTATAGGCACCAAAGCAGTCAGGATCACCAGTGTCAATAGTTGTTTGTCCAGGTTTATATGACTAATTTTGAAATCCTTGCTCTTAAACATGTGATCCTCCATTCAGATTATTTATCTAATGACTACTTTATCCATTTCCTGGGCATTTAGGAGTAAACAGTGTTTCTTTTTTATTGTGTGAGTTTAGCCCTTAAAAATGGAGCAGATTTAGAGTCGTTTAAAATTGCACCAAGTTGCAATAGCAGCTGACTTGACATCTACTGTTGACCTTTCCAAGGATCTTGAACTCAACAATTCTATGACAATTTGTTCTTTGTTTCTACCCAAATCTTTCATATACACTTCTCCAAATGGCACTCTTGCTAGCTCTTCCCATTTACTGGAAGATTTGAAACTGTTTCCTCACAGTTCTGTCTCTTTAAATGGTTATATCTCATACAGCAGAATGCTTTGATGGTTCTACCTTACAAATTATTAGCCTACATATTTTTTATCTCATTGCCACTGACTGAGAAATTCAGGGTAATAAGGAATTTTACAAACTACAACTACAGTTGGCTTTGATAGATTGAAAGTTGTCTTTGAGTTAGATTTTATATATTGCTCATAACCAATGCTAAATTGGTATCTCCAGAGGAAATACTTAAAGACCTACTAATGGCAACCTTTTTATGGACAAAATCTTCTTTCAGTTACCTCCTGTCATACCCTGAAGATGACCAACTAGGAGTTCTTCCCAAATACCATGCAAGGGAGATCATCTGTCTATGGATCTGGACTGGACACAAATTCTGTTTGTGGATGAAGGCTCACGTACCACCTGGAAGCTCATTTACTTCTAACTGAAAAGTTGCTAATTCTTCTTATCTGTTAAAAGAGGGATAGTTGCAGAGGCAAAGTGGGATGATAATGCTGATGATGAGGAAGATGAGATCATGTATGTTACTTATTTCAAGAGTATCAAGTTCTGAGTATGTTTAGTGATGATTATGGAGAGAATCAGAGAACTTAGCATTTATAGGAATAGACAGGCTTTCAATAATCATACATCAATATTCAGGTGATCTTGCTAATAATGCCAAAGCCTTATTTGGCCTTTCATCCTTCTGAGTACTCTACAGATTGTTTTATGTACAGTCACTAGCTCAGTTCTACAGGGAATCTATGAAATGCACAGTATTATCACTCCATTTTATAGGTAAGACAAATTAAGCACTCAGAAGTATGTATATTTATTTAGGATTTCTCAGCTAGTAAGTGGCCAACTGAAGATTTGACCACAGGATCCTTACAAGCCTTCAGCTACCTCATTATTTTCACAGTGCAATAAAGGTAATTTGGGATACTAGAAAGAAATCTGTTAGGGAATGGTACTTTAGTTTGATGTATCTTGAAAGACTGTCTGAAGAAGTGACCTTGGGGTAATGTTTAAAGGCTGAGGGACAATAGAAAGTCAGAGAGTTAGAAACAAGTACCTTGATGGAGCTGGAAGCAGCAGCTCAAACGGGTAGAAGCTTGAGACTTCAAGACCAAGGGGAAGTGGGAATAATCAGCAGGATTAGACCAAGCAGCACAGTAAAAAATCAGGATCAGACACATCCCAGAAGATTTAAAACAGGGCAATAGTCATGATGACTGAGGTTTGAAAAACATAACTACTGTATTCTTCGCCACTACCTGTTATAGATGGAGCTCTTTGGGGATCTCACAGGTGATGTATAGCCTTTGCAAGACTTACTATGATACTAACTTGCTTCCTCTGTCTGAATGTTAATCACAACTGGCTTCCAATGACTCTACCATTCCATCTTACAAAATTCTCTAATATTTCTCCTGCTAAGTCTCCATTTATTGCTTTCAATCAGACCCATTTGGTAGCAATTTTCTCATTGCCTCTGCTCTCACCCCTTTTATAATCCTTTCTATTCATTTGGTTTCTCCATGTGGATATTAATGGTAGATGAAATTTGACTTATTTAGATGAAAATGCGAGCTTTGCATTTGCACTTGTTCTTCCACTACCCTTAGGCTTCCATAGCTCAAGGGCAGGTTTGTTCTGCTAATGGACTCAGTGAAGTAGCCACTTTCATCTTCCTCTCCCTTTCTTCCATGTCTGAGTAACTCCCATGCAAGCTGTCAACCACTTCCAATGACTTTGCTTCTGGAACATACTCTTCTCCTGCGCCCAGTACAAACTATCAGCATCTCGGCTTACCACTGTAAAAACCGCTTGGTGACTCACCAGGCCTCCCCAAATCTCCATAATCTTTGTCCCTAAGACTGTATCTATATTGTTCTGCTTTGTACCAACCACTGGCTTATAGCTTGTCCATAGCCACAGCTATGTTATAGTGACAGAGCTGGGTGATAGTAGCAGAGACTACATGTCACACCAACAGAAAGAAATTACTGTATGGCCCTCTGAACAAAAGGAAACAACAAACAAACCCACAAACAAACAAAACAAAACAAAACAAAAAACCCAAAATCTCTAAATTAGAGAAAAACAAAAAACCAAATGTGAGCCATGCTCTACATAATCTTTATTCTCTACTCAAAATGCACACGTGCGGGAGAACACACACACACCCCACACATGCACACCTGATACACACACACATACACATGCACACGCACACACACACACAGATGTACAAACAGACAGACAGATGCATTTGCTTCTCTACCCCCATCTTCTCTGCTTGTCACACTGGTTTCTATACAATTTTTGGATGTTCTATACCTCTGGGCATTTTACCTGCTATTCCCACTGCCCAGGTGGCTCTTCACTTACCTTTAGTACTTTCCTTTCATGCCTCATTTTATATATGATCTAGCTTAAAAATTACTCCCAGCTTTCCCTAGATAAAAACAAACAAACAAACAAAACCTCCCTAATTTTCTCTCCTGTCTTGATTATTATTTTTCTTTTCATTCTTCATTTCAACTGAGAGTTAGTCTACTGGGTAGTTACCTACACCCAAATTTCTCTACCAGAATTTAAATACCATGAGAGGAAGGACATTATCTACCTCATTGTTTGGTCTTGAAAAATGGCAAGTATGTAATAAATACACAATGACAAGTTTTAGGATGAATGTATAAGTGAATAATTCATGGGCTGTGAAGGACAGCACTATATGTTAGCTATGTGCATAGGCACATGCCCAGCACTTTCCCATACAGTGACCTCATGTTTCCCCTTTCAGTAACCTTGGTAGGAAAAGTCCCTGTTTGTTTTCCATTATTCACCTGCAAAGATAAGGATAATTCTGAAACAATGTGCTGGGAAAGCTATTCCTTAGAGTAAGCAGAAAGGAGGCTGCCTCTGGAGTTCTCATCAGAGATGATTCTAGAGGTCTGAGCTACTTCTTGTCTTTAGCAGCTGTTGAGCAATACACCATCTATTTACAATAGATTCACACTGTTCAGAATCTAAGAATAAGTCAGAGTCAGGCACAATTTCCCCAAAGTATTCAGTTCAGGATCCTTCCAGAAAATGGATTCTGCAACAATAGGTATCCTGTTTACTGTGTGTTCTCAATAACAGACTCCTAACTGGAAGACACTGGAATGAAATCCAAGTTCAAAGAACATGTGGTATGACATTTTGAATTTTTTGTTAAACACTATATGCATATATATATATATATATATATATATATATATATATATATAAAACACTGTGTAGAATTGCTCCTTTCCTATGTAGCAAAGCACATAAAATGTAGACCATTTAAACCCTTCACTTGCACAGTTCAGTGGCATGTACTTTTACATTTCTGTGAAACTAATATCACCATTCATCTTCGGAACTTCTTCATCTTGTAGAACTGAAGCTCTATGTCACCAAACAGAAACTCTCCATTCTGATTGCTCCTTCACCCCTAAAAACACTTGATTTTCTGTTGTTATAAATCTGATGGTTGCAGGTCTCTGTGCATTGTAGGTAGAATCATACAATATTGGCTTATTTTTGATGGCAGTATTTCAATAAGAAGTAGGTATTTAGTCTGCAACTGTTCTAGCATATATAGAATTCTTTCCTTTGAAGGTTGAATAAGATCATGCTGTGCACTCTCTGACATTTTATTTATGTATGCACTCACTGATAAACATCCGAATGGCTTCCAATGATTAACCAGTGTGCCACTGTGCCATGAACATAAATGCCAAACTATATCTTTAAGATTCTGCTTTGAATTCTTACAGATTTTGGCATCTCAGAATTAGAGTTGGGGGAGTATGTCATAATTCTCTGTGTTTAAGGTTTTGAAGTGCCTGGGTGCCTTCCTAACTGCTGTTTTATGGAATTTTCCTTTAGTGAAAATTTTAAGATCCAGATTTAAGAACTGGCTTCCGAAATGTCACAAAATGACTGCCCTTTTACCTGGTTCCAAGTCTCCTTAGTCACTGACTTCCTTGGCTGTCCTAATGATCACTCCGTCATTGTGAGAAGGTACAGGTATTCTGCCCTTTTTCCTGTGCTTTGTTTTCCAAGTGATTCAACCGAGGATGCTAGGAAGGGCATGGAACAATGTGAGAATTTTTGTATTTCTTCCTTCCCTGTTCTCCTTAGCTGACCAACTCAATCTCCTTCAACCAAATGAGAAGATGGAGAAGGAAGGATACTTCCTTGCAGTGTTCATGTGACTTCATGAACCTCCGAATGGGCTTAAAAAGATCATGCCAAAGTTAAAGGGACATAATCATACTGTAAGATTGCCTCACAGTTTGATTAGAGTAATTATATGTGGAGGTCTGTAGTTTAAGGGCAAAAAGAGTCCTGGGCATGGCAGTTAGGATGGCAGCAATTTCTCTTTTGTGCTCTGCTCACAATATACTTAGTGTGTGCTTGCCCATGATACTCAATGCTCTCTGGCACCAGGTGAATCTTTCTATTACTCTATTATTTTTCTAAAATTAGTTACTTAAAGAACAATAGACTTTATTTTTCAGAATTCTGATGCTATACACAGGAACCAGAGTGAAGATGTTTTGCTTTAATTAGGGAGGGAGGTAAGAACCTGAATGATTTGTAATCACTGTCTTTCCTGGACAAAGCATTAAGGCTTTGGTAGCCATCTTTTGGCAACAAGCTTCTCCGTAGAACACAATGTAGAAGTCGGTAAAATAGATACCTTGCTATTGATATTTAACTGCACCTTGCTTTGAACAAGACCCTACTCTGGAGGCTTTCTTGCCTATGAGGTGACTTCCCAAATGCAGTTCATTAATAGAGTTATTTATCAGATACATTAAAGGTACAAGACATCGATGATCATTTCTGAGACCTCTTAGTGCTGGTCAACACTGATAAACTTTTGCTATGACTCATTATTTTGTTCATGACTATACAGGTTGGTTAGTACTTTAGAGATACGGTTTATAGAGGCCGTGTTGTGTTAACATAAAGCTTCACATGGTTACTGTGAAGCTTTATGTTAACACAACATATGAACTGTCATGCTAGGCTTTCTGAATCCATATTAAAAACCATTTTACATCTAAACCTCCTTTCAAAACGCAGAAGTTGATGAGTAGAAGTGTTTCTATTGCAGAGAATGTGAGTGGCAGAAGATGTATCCTCTGGTCTATTGGTTGTAGTCCAATGGCATTTCTTGAAATATTTGAATTAATCAAAATTTATCATTTGTAATCCCCTTAGAATCTTAAGCTTCATTGGTGAGACTAGCTGGTGGCTTTGGAGTCAGGAAAAGTTGCAGGAAAAGGAAGAGAAATGAGAGGCAGAATTTGAAAATTTTTCACTGAGTTTAGTTTAATGTTGGCATTCTAGCCTCATTAATGTCTACGCATGGCTCCACAATAGATTGGGAATCTGTTATGTGAGAAAATGATGATTTATACAAAACTAAATGGAGTAAATGGTGAATAACTGATTTAGCAGGCCTGATGACTCCCACTTGTAAACAACACAGAAAGTTTTATTCTGGCAATAATTTAGTTTCCTGAGCATCTTAACTCCTCCTAGGAATTTAGTACAAAGTTTATGCTTTCTGCTTTTCCTATAGAAATAAGTGACTTTTAGATCATGAAGTCTATTCTCCATATGAGCTCTGCATGATCTGTATCTAGCATGCCTCACATTCAATACTCTCTTAAGAATCTAAGGATCATTTGCTTTTTGATTTAAGAATATGGTGTGACCTGTATTTAACAGAAGTTTACACATACACAGAAAGACAGACAGAAAGAGGGGGGCTTCACATGTAAGTGAGGTCATGTATATGCATATCATCTGGAGGTCAGAGGTCAGCCTTAGGTATCATTCTTCAGGAATTGTCTAATACAATTTTTGAGATGGGAACTTTATGCGTCCCTGAGGCTTGCCTGTTTTGCTAGGCTATTTGACTAGTGAGAGGTAAGGGTACAGCCACCTCCTGCCTGAGTACAGAGATTACAAGTGCACACCACTTATGATCTTTTTCTGTGAGTACTGGGGATAAAAATTAGGCTTTTTCTTATTCAAGGAGCATGTCACCTACTTGAGGCACTACTGCAACACTTAGCACACAACTTGCAGTGTTTGCTTCTTTTCAGTTATTCAATAAGCATATATTTACAAAATCTTTCATTAGAAAACCCTAAAGATAGTCCCAGAGTTTCTCAATGCAATAGTCATGACCCCTGACCTTAGAGTCTAAGATAGGAAGCTGTGAGGACTGGGAAAGTGTCACAATGGATAAAGTGCATGATGTTCAAACATGACTACCAAAATAAAAGTGGGCTAGAAGTGGTGGTCACTATTAGTACCAGCACTCATGAAACACAGACAGTGAATTCCCAGGGCAAGGTGACCAGTTACACTAGCTAGAATCATCAAATTGAGCTTCAGTGAAAGACAATGTTTCAGTAAATAAAGTGGAGAGTTCAAGAAGATATTCAATATGAACCTTAGGCTTCCCCATACAGGCCCCCATATGCACATATACACCCACACATATATGCATTCACTTGCCCACACATATGTGCCCCTATACACACAAATGTGCAAACACACATACACTTGAAAAAAAATGAAAATGGCTGAGGATTAATAGATCATCATAAGGTCAGATCAGTTGCACAATATCTCCCCATCTTCAGACAAAACACTCATAGCTACACACTTTTTTTTTTGCTTCACTTATATCAAAAAAAGACCCCAAAAACAAAGCAAAAAAAAAAAAAATCCAAAACAGGGGAGAGAATTGTATGAGTGTTTATTGTGTCTGTTCAAAGGTGGACAAGAAGTAGAGATGAACTATATGATGGATGGAAAAATTTGCTTAGCTTCACCTGAAATGTAGATCTCAAATAAGCTGAGTCATGACAGCTTGGCTTGACAAAATCCATACCTGAGGAGGCCATTCTGGTTCTTGTCATGGTTTTATTCAGTTTAGCACTTTTATCAGTGGCAAGGGCTCCCTCTTAAGTCCATTGCAGCTCTGCATGGAAGTTCCCAGAGATCCACACTGGTAGAATTTTTTCAATTATATTTTCCTTCAAATTCTCAGATATGAAGTGAAGCCTTTATGACAATTAATTTTCATATTTGTTCTTTGTTTGCTAGCAAACTTTATTATTGCTCACTGGACACTGAGAGTGGCCTCAGTCATGACATGAGAAAACTCCTGATCCCAACACACCTTGGATGTGAAAATGACCTTGTACCAGCAGCACTTCTTGAGCTGACTTCAACTATCACATGTAGTATTTTACTACACCTGACGGTATAGAAATTTTTAATATTTTTTATAAATATAAATAAATAACATTTGAAAAACAAATGTTTCTGACATTTTTCTGAAATTAATTTTTAAATTAAAATAGAATTAATGGCTTTTCTTTTTTGTTACACACACACACATGCACACATACACACACACACACACACACACACCTAAATACATAAATACAACATCTGAGTCTGTTTAGAATTAATTGTATGTATATGATCTCAGGGCTCCCAGTTGGTATTGGATAACCAGTTAGGAAGCTCATTCTTGGGGAAGAATATTTCCCAGTTTCTCAGAATACTTTCATTACCTACAATTCTTTGTCTATGGATAGGACCCCATAAGATTTCTCCTTTCCATTTTAACATATCTATTAATGTTACACTTCTTCAAGTCTGTCTTAGGCAGCCATATTTTTGTGATAGCCTGAGTGTAGCTTCCTTAACATTTCTAGGTCTCTCAGTCTCTCAGCAAACTCTGTGTCTCTGGTTTTTACAATCTTCACTCACTCTCTTGAGATATGAGCATTCGATACAGGGGTTGTATTGTAGACGTATCAGTTGGAACAGGGTACTACATGATTACATGTTCTTTGTTTGGACTGATTATGGGGTTTTGCAATGATCTCTGTCTGTGAAAGAGATATGTTTCTTTGAGAAGTGATAAGAGCTACATTTACCTGTAGGAGCAAGGATAAATATTTAGAGTGTTGTTACAGATTATGTGGGTTTAGTAAAGTGAGATTAATAATATATTCTCATCTAGAATCAATGACCTCATACTATATTCAGGTAGTTGGCTAAATTTCTAGGACTAGGTATGATTTCCTTCCTGTGAGCAGGCCTTAAGTCCAATTAAAGAGTTATTGGTTACCAGCAAAATATGTATGCCACTCTTACACCTTTAAAGTTTATACCATGCTGGCCATTATTGTGGTTCATAGGTGTCATGTCTGGGTGGAACTATTGGTTGTCTTTCTTCCTTGGAAGCTTCCATGGAACTTTCTAGTACTATGAAGGCTCATCCTCAGGAGAGAAACTGTAAAACCTAAAATTACATTTAACAACCAATAAGAAAATGATTTGTGACAATATGTATATGATTGGGGCATGGCTTTGGTACTTGGGGACAATGGGCTTCTAGAATTTGTATATGTATTCAGATTGTGTTTCAGTTTTCTTTTCTGAAAAACAAGATGAGTGACTGTGTCTGTCTTACCAAGGTATTTATGAAGACAAGATGTGTTTTATGAGCACCAGTGTCTGCCATATGGAAAGTTCTTACCTGATATGGTCTCAGATAAATATGACAGCTTTCTCATGAGCATTTATTCAATTACCTCAATTTTTCCTTCATGGATGAACACTGGCAAAGCTGAGTCTTGACTCCAGTCAGACATCAGGACTGGAACTGTCCTACTGGGGAAATTGTGGAACTCATTGGCAGTAGGACTATATGACCTTCTCCCTGGTAGACCCCTGGTGGCTGAATCCTAGATGTATCAGCTGACTAAAGTAATAATTATTAATACAAGTATAATAGGAAAACTAGAATTATAGTCCAAGTTGTAGCCATGATTGGGCATTAGCATTTGAGAAATGTCATTAAAAAATGTAACTTTGAGAATACCTGGAAAACTTAATTCTTACCTTTTATGTACTTACTTCCTTGCACGTAATCAGGTTTCTGATTTCTTCCTTGCATGATAGAAAAAAGACACCTAGAGCACTTGTTAGCATCTGTATTACTATGTGTTATTTGTTGACTATTATAGCACTTTACATATTTTATTTCTATTTTCATAATAAGGTGCAAGCCAGTTATCATTAGATTCATATCTAAATTTAGGAACCGGGCCTTGAAAAACTAAAACATCTGGCCCGTAGATTTTAAGTGCAAGTTCAGATTGCAATCAACATTTGTTCAAATCTAAAGCTTAACAGTTGTGTTTCCATTCTTTCTGCTCAGAGAGTAAGGCAGTGACAGCCATGGCAGAAACAGAAGGGGAGAGTTTGGCTCTAACTGACTGAAAAATCTTGCATGAATGTGCATATGTATGACTGTGTGCAGGCATGTACATGTGTGTGATCATGTGCATATATGTGCATGTGTGTAGGTGTATGTGTACATATGTAAATGTGGTGATATATAATATATTTAATAAAAACCAGCCTGGAATATCAGAGTACAGAATCACCGACAGTCAAGCCATGAAGGTCAGAGAGTGGTGACACACTTCTTTAATCCCGTCACTCTGGATGACAAAGTGGTGACTCTCGCCTTTACTGCCAATCACAGGGGATGACCTATGCCTTTAATCCCGTCACTCAGGAGGCAGAGATCTTTCTGTATTTCTATGAGTTGAAGGACTAACAGCCAAGCAGTGGTAGCTCACACCTTTGGTTCTAACTCTAGTATTATGATACAGAGTTGAACAAGAAGGGAATCAGCTGAGCAGGGAAGATATATAAGACAGGAGAAAGCAAAAATTGAGGCATTCTGTAGAAGGGACCAGTCAGGCGGAGGACTCTCGAAGATAGCATTTACCCTTTTCAGCCTGAGAAGTTGTCTGGGTAAGAATTGACTGTGGTCTATTTCCTTTCTCTGATAGTTCAGCTTTTTCCCAATATCTGGTCTCAATGGGTTTTTATTATATGATAACTAGAATTTGTGCAATATATATTGTATATATATGAATGTATGCATGTGTGTGTGTGTGAACTATGATCTATGATATTAAACACATTTGGGAGAGCTCATTCCAGAAATGAACCAAAAAGGATACTGTTTTTCAAAATGAGAAATATATATGTCTATGTAATACATATGTATATATAATAGTACATTATATAGACTGTACTTGTTTATCAGGTATGGAGTTTGACACAGGTACAAATTATTGTAATCTATACACATCTGTCTAATCTGGAATCTTCATTTTGTTGTAACAGCTTTATTTAAAAATGCCACACCATGCTCATGTTATGTTTACTTTTCTGTGTCCATTTTATCAGATGAATAACAGAAGGAGAGACAAATAATACAGATGGAATGCTTTTTAAGAGAATCAGCAACTTTCATTTATGTAGAACTCAAATGTTCTGATGGGTCTAATTCTGCATGGCTCTAAAGTGGTCACGTGACTATCTTCTCATTCAGCAGATAAGTAGGCGAGATACAGAGAAGTCAGCCTCACCAGATTCCAACAGCTACAAGCACAGAAGCAGGACTTTCAGCTAATCCTCTTGGTACCAAAAAGAATGCAGGCTGGAGAGAGATAGCTCAGCGGTTAAGATCACTGACTGTTCTTCCGGAAGACCTGAGTTCGATTCCCAGCATCCACACGGCAGCTAACAACTGTCTGTAATTCCAAGAGCTGACACCCTTACACAGTTATACATGCAAGGAAAACACCAATTCACATAAAATATATATAAAAAAAGAATGCAGCTTTATGCATCCTGTGCTCTTTCCCCTTCTGGAAAAGGTAGAGGACAAAGACTCGGGGTGGTTAGGCAGCAATAATCAGTCCAAACGACCATGTGAGTGTGCTGATTAGCACAGATGGATGGTTAATTTGATGTTGTTAATCTTTATCTAAGCAGTCACATGATCACTTGAAACAAAATTCGAACTAATGCTCATATCCATTGCAATCTATGAATTTTTTGCTACTGCATTTAGCAAAGACATTTTCAAAAGCTTAGAAACAAGTACATTTTATTCAAAATTGGCTGAGCATATTCTATGCTACGTGCAGAGAGTTCTGTTCTTCAAGGCAGATGTAAGTTTGGTGTGTAAATGACGGGCATAAGGATGATGACTGGAAGAATGAATGCTTACTCTTTACGGTAGTATTGAAGACAGCCTTTATATAAATATAAGTGTAGGTCTTGGCCTTTCAATTAATTAGGCTTATTTAATATTATGGTGACCTGTACTATATCACAATTCCATTTATTTTTAAAGAAGTTTAATTTATTCTTGGATAATCTCCTACAAATTTGCAATGTGTTTTGATCATATCCACTTTCTGCTTCTCTTCCAGCTCATGTCAGACAACTCTCCCCTCCCAACATATTCTAAGTCGGAAAGGAGCTCCAAGTCACATGAAACACTCTGTTAGGCACTCTAGAGCCAGATGTCAGAACTTGGTTGGCAAACTTGTCCTATATATACTAAGTTAATGGTAGAGAGAATCAGTGTAGATTCCTAAGGGAGAATGAACATCATCATAGCAACCACATTTAGAGAAGATGTTCAAGGCTTGGTGTCACTCTGCTGGCCACCTTCTAGCAAACAAAGCCTCCTTTGACATAGGCCTGCGCAGGATTAAAGGGATGTTATATGAACCTCAGCCTCTCAGGGAGGAAATACCCTTCAAACATGTCTCTCTTCCTGCTGAGGGACAGAGGTACCCCTATCCCTTCCTAATGGTGACCTCATTGACCCCCTCAGCAATAGTCTTCCTTACCCTGTCATTGCACAGCTTCCAGGCCCCAAGAAGTAAACAAGCCAGAAAAAAGCCTAATTTCTCATGAAACACTAAGTAGGAGAGTAGTGACCTTTATCTCTAGTTATTTATATACTTGTCTAATCTTTAAAGCCATCTAGAGTGCTGAATACGATACAGATCACTGATTCCAAACTTAACTTTTTAGGAGACTACCCCCCCAAAGAAAAATTAATTTTTAAAATATTATTTTAAGGGCTGAGTGTGTAGCTCAGTTGCAATACTGTTTGCCTAGTATGTGTGTATGTGTGCAGTTTTAAGTATATTATTTATAAATTACACACATAGCCAGCGTTTTACCATCTCAGTTCTCAGGTATTAGATTCATTAGCATAGGTAGTGAGCAGGGCACTTTGTTCAATATTATGTTCTTAGTGAGAAGCCTCAAGTCCAGAAATGTTCTACCGCTTGCCTAAAGTCATTCAGCAAAGACCTTGTGCTTTACCTGGGACCAATCCAGTTTCCCAGGGCCCAAGTTTAAAAAATCTTCCTCCAAATGTATAAACACACTCCATTTAAGAAGGAGGACTTATTTATCTTTGTGAATGTGCCACTGTGAACGGATGTAAGAAAAAAACACACAGCAGACAATTGCTCAGTCTTTCTTGGTATGGAACAGAAGTGGCATTTTTTGTTCTGTCTGATGGGGGCAGAGAGGGTAGGTAACCGGACCTGTAGGATGCACTGGGACCAGCGTTTCTCTCAGCTTGTTGTACTTTCAAAGCTACTGAATGGAGGTGCAGGCCATTCTCATTCATCTCTGCAGCATGTGAAAGATATTTAGAGGGTGAATGACTTTCAGCCCTTCCAGACTTGGGAATTAAAGGTAAATACAGTGCGGAAAATGCTTTGCCCAAGCTTTAAAGGTTTGCATGAAATACTTCCCAACGGGGAATTGTGGGTCACTAAAAGGTTGTTTCTCACTAATGCCCTGATTGGTTGTGGGTGTGCAGGTCCCTCTGAAGTGGCAATCAGTCGGAGTGACCACTGCCCTTTTGCTGCAATTATCAATGGTCTGGCAATTTCCCTCTATTTTAATCAATTTACTGTCTGAATAACCCTTTTCTTTGTTTTAAACAAAAGAGGTAAGTGTTCTCAGGCGAATGTCCCCCTCCTCTGTGGAAGCTCCTGTTTTCTTTACAAAACCCTTTGGAGACCTTCCCCACATTTAGGCTTTGCATAAGACCAGCACCTCCTTTCATTAAAGCAAGATTCATTCTGGCTGACATTCCAACCCAGGGCGCAATATGAATAGTGTTGTGAGCATCAGAGAGGCACCCACTGGGAGGTCAGAGAGTTGAGGTGGGGGAAAACATGGTAACATAGCCAGGGCTCTTGGGACATGTGAGGGCTACCATTTAAGCACAAGACTCAATTGTATTTGAATGACAAATAACATGTTCACAGGGAATTTACTTACACTGTATTTTTTATTTATTGTTTGATATTCTAATTTAGTTGGGTGCAATATATTCATATTGGCTAAGTCTGTCAATCGTACCATTATAGATGAAGGTAACACGAGCAGTGACAAGATCCAGATAAGTAAGTTGATGTGAAAAGTAAGCAATGATTTTTATGGGGCCATTTTCATTTATGAGTTTATTGGTGACTTCTGTTCCACTGTATAGAATTAATAATTTATTAAAGATATACTGAATCAAGTCACATGACCAGCATTATGATAGAAGTATTGAGATCAGAAAGGTAGATTAAAATGAATGTTTGTAGGCATGCAGATCAGTATAACATGATGTAATTAGTACAATCCAATGGATACCAGGTGCTTGCATTTTCCCTACCATCTCACTGGACACATATAAGGAACAGCTAAGAAACTGAGACAATGACATTTAAGAACTATGTTCCTCCTTTCTTATCCAGGATCAGTTGCTTTTAAAATAAAATAATTTTTAGCTTCAGGTCATGTTCAAGGGAACCAGGAAGTAGATCAGGAGTATAGAAACCAAACTCCCACGTCTTATGCAAAGCAGACAAACCAACAAATGGGTTTCAACAGTCATACTAGTTATGGAAACTGGATTACAGCCACTAACACAGCCCATTAAGGATGTAAGGAAACCATAAAGGGCAATACAGTAAATCCGTGTATTCTCTGGGTGAGAGGATGTAAAGCACCTTAAGATAATTTTTGAAAATGGGAACTGCTATGGTGTTCGTATTTTCAGTTTTTGTAATAGAGTATGCATTAGTCTCTGGACTGTATTAGGTACCCCAGCATGCATCTGCAACCAACCTCCATGTGTGCTGTTTGTCCCACTTCAGTGAAGTTTGAGGTGTGATAGCAAAGCTAGAACAAGCTTGTTCTCTCTCTCTCTCTCTCTCTCTCTGAGACAAATTCACATTGTAGACGAGGATCTACTTGATTCTGCTTCTGGAGTGTTAGAATTAAAAGCATGCACCATAATCTCAGCTTACTCTTTTGCAAATTCAACCTATCACTCTCTCCATCTTTTTGTTTCAGGATAGGGTCAGAGCCATTATTAAGGAAAATAAGTGTCACTTGGGCTTAAGCACTGAAGTACTTTGACAGCTGATTTGTTAATGATTTGTTAACTAAGAAGACTTCTACCTGTCTAGAAAGCAAACAGCATATGTAAATAACACAGTACCAAGGACAGAAGGAGGATTTTCATCCAGGGCAGAATGGAATGAGCAACACAAGATTTCTTCATGCTACTCAGAATGGAGGATGATATGAAGCTTTTATTATTTCTGAAGTCTCAATTTCAATCCCTGATAACAGAATCTACAGAGGATACTTTATATTTCTCTGATATATTTCATGCTCTTTGTTAGTCACAAATGTGCATGTGCATGCATGCATGTGTGCATGCGCGCTCGTGCACACACACACACAAAACACCAAACCAAACAACATGCATCCTATGAGCACAAGTACACTCTTATCAAACAGAGTCAGAAGTAATGAGAATACAAGAGTAGTCAAAGAGAAATTAGTTGAACTGGATATTAAGCATGTCTGTGCTGCCCTTTCTGCTTTAGGAGATTATAGGATGAATAATAAAACATCTGTTTATCTTGTAACTTTTGAGATCAGTAATTGACACAAAGCAGACTTAGCAAGTGGCAGTCCCCTTTCTTGGAGTTCCTAACAAATAAAATTCCATAAGATGTCTTGGGTTTGCTACATAGGAATCCAGCATCTCAGCCATGGGTTATTTGCTTGGACACCAAACTCTAAGACAACCAATCTGTACCACACTCTGTGTGACATTGAAGGGCTGGCCAATGGACTCAATGGTGAGCAATGGTGATCATTTTTGAAAAGAGATCACCACTGATAAATAGGGAACAAGAAAAAAGAAAAAGCAAATATAATGGAGTAGTTAATAAGGTGAAAGGGGTATTCAGGTTCAAAGTCACCGACACCTCCATCGGTGGGGTTGCAGGAATGTTGAAGTATGCACATTTTAGCTACATCAAAATGTCCTTTTGATTTATGAAGGGTCCTTTATCAGTTTGTTTCTATTTCTGTAATAAATCAGCATGACCAAGAGTTACTTATAAAAGGAAGAGTTTATTTGAGCTTATTGACCAAAGGGTTGTGAATAAGTCACATTGGACAGGCACAGTAGGAAGCAGCAGGTATGGTTATAGAAGCCAGATGCTGAGAGATCACATCTTTAGAAGCAAGAATACAGATAAAGTAAACTGCAAGTGAGTTCAGGCTATGAACACTTAAAATCCATCCTTAGGGACATACTGCTTCCTACAAAACCATATGATCACATATCCTTCCCCCAACAGTACCACCAGCTGGAGAGCAAATGTTCAAAACACCTGAGCTTATGAAGGACAGTCTCATTTAAACCACCACAGGGTCTTTTGGGATCCCGAGTGAATTTTTTGTTTCTAAAGATACTTCTCTCTGCCTGAAGCCTAGACATATGGCCATTTCTATTTCTTGTGGAGGCACGATGTGGGTTCTCTTGAATTCTTCCAAGGCCTGATTGCGATTCTTGTTTTTCTTAAAGCAAATCATTTTCTTCCTCAAACATTTTTTTTTAATCTTAGTTAATCCAAGGGAAGTTATCGTCTTCCAGGCAAAAGATCAAACTTCCAGTCTTATGGCCAGCAAGACAATTATGTCACCAGGCAGTACAGTGCAGAGAAAGATGCTGAAAAGTAGAATAGAAGGGGGTATTTGTTTCTGTTGAGAAAATTGGCTTCATTGTGCTAAAAGGGCTCTAGGAGAGGTCACAAATCTTCTAATAGAACATAGATCCTTTAAGAACACTAAGTAAAGCCATGTTGTAATAAAAACTTTTCTAACAAGTCAAAACCAGATGTCTAAATGCATTCAAGAAGAACACAAATACATATACACATTCACACATACTAACATACATGTATGCAATACACTCACATGCACATACACCTTCATATACACATATATACATACATACTCTCACATACACACACAGGGACATATGTTGTTGGGTTTTTTGTGTGTTTGCTTGGTTTTTTTCTATTTTAGGGTGTCTGCACCCAGATCTCAAGCTCTCATATAATCATGCATGATGGTTTATTCTTAATTATAAATGCCTGGCCTTAACTTGGCTTGTTTCTTGACAACTTGTTTTTAACTTCAATTATCCCATCAACCTGTTGCCTCTAGACCTTTTACTTTTCATACTTCTGTATATTTTACTTTCATTCTTACTCCAAGATTGCCTATGTGTTTGGCTTCTAGAATCCTCCTCCTCCTTTTCTCTTGTTGTTTCCTCTTGTTCTCTTGTTCTTTCCTCTTTACCTCCTAGATTTCTCCTTTTGTTTATTCTCTCTGTCTGGCAATTCCACATATTCTTTCTTCTGCCTTGCTATTGGATGTTCAGCCCTTAATGAGACCAATCAAGTGTTTTAGATAGGCACAGTAACACACTTCACAAAGTTAAGCAAATACAACATAAAGAATGCAACACATATTTGTATCATTAACATAAATGTTCCACAGCATAAACAAATATAACACACCTCAGAAAAATATTCTACAACACAATACACACATATATACTCACATACATATATAATATATACATACACTAACATACATATGCTCCCACGCATATACATATTACCACATAACATATACAATCACATACACATATACTCATACACACTTATACTTAATTATGTACACATACAAACACAAATGCACATTTATAAATATACTCACATATGCACATGTATACATACACACACACAAATATAGATGTAAACACACACAATGCCAAGTATCTGTCATGAAAAATCCTCATGTCTTTCCTTCTGTTACATGTATAGATTAGGAAAGGGAGGAGGGGATTAAGGAAGCAAGAATATCTATCTCTCTTCCTCATAGGTGATGTGCAAATCCCTCACTTGAAGCTGAAAAGACCTGCTGGAACGCTAGGTTAGGTTGTTACAGTTTCCTGGATAAAATGAGTAAGTGATTTTTCCCCGAGTGGCACACAAATATTAAGAATATATTTCCTTACTTTAAATTAAAACAAGAATAATACCAAAGTATGTCTATGTGTTGCCATGCAGGACCTGTTCCTATTCACCTTGATTCTTTTTCTTATTATTTTTTATAGAATAAAGTCTCAATTTTTATCCATGTATCCCCTTGTTCAAATTCCCTTCCCCCTCCCAAACCCTCCTGGTCAGTCTCTCTTCTCACTATCCCCCCATCCCCTCCCCAAAACACCTTGATTCTTTGATGTAGCTCTTGAGTTCCTTCCTTCTGGCTCAACAATGAACAGACCTACACATTCAGCAGGCCAAGGCATCTTATCAGTGTCTCAGGATCTGTGATAAGTCTTATTCTGCTAACTGGCTACCAACTAAGTAAATAAAATATTGAAGTATTAACCTATGATAGGGGTTAAAATGCAATCCCTTTTAAAGACTATATTGCACCTTAACCTTAGAAGAACCCCCCCCCCACACACACACACACAATCTCTCCAGGAAAAAAAACCTATTATCCTACTTTATCCTTTAGCTTTCCTTCATAAATCTCGGGTGCCCAGATTCCAGACCCAAAGATTATCCTAAATTTCATGAAGGCCTGGTTGTAGATGACCTTAAGTGTAACACCCTTTTTAAGTAGGTGGGCATTAGCATCCATGGGCTTAATTTGAATTAGAACTATAATTTAAACCCACAGCAATCATAGGCCAACTAGCCAATGTTTGGTTTCTGAATGACGATAGCCTTTTACAGACTTTCTAGTGGTATGCAGGTGCAGCCCCTATCAGAGGACTTCATCATTAAATTTTCAGGAAAAAAAATAGACTGTTTGACCTTGTGTTATAGCCTATAATTGGCCACCGTTGGAGTATTTTAGCCATGGAAATTGGAAAACACTAAAAACCTGGGTCTATTACTAAATTCATTTTACTGCAGAGCCAGTTGCTATGTTATTAAACACTTGGCAGTATAGACTGTCTGTTCCCTTTTTTTGCCTCCCAGGCTCTCTACTCCTTCATTTCTCTTCATTATTTTTCCTCTTGTGTTGTATCTTTAATACAACAGTATTCTCACAGGCCTTAAAAAACTCTGATTTTCATAACTCTGAACTATTTTGACTGAATTTTATTAATGAACAGAGGTAGAAATGATTTATGTAATGCCCCCCCAATACTAGCAATAAATTAATAATAGAAGCAGAATTAAAAGTACAAATGTGTATTATTTCAAAATTCATATTTTTTTCCAACCTGTGCTAAAGCATGAAAACACACACCAACAAAGAAACAAAATTTAAAAGTAAATAAAAAGTTGCAAACATTTTATATACCCCAGTTAAAAAGAAAAAACTAGATTGGCATTTTTTGGATTTGCTCACTTTTAGATTTTACCTTGAAAGATCTCTTACTGGAAGACAACATGTATTCACAATCCTAGCAGAGCTCTGCTTCCAAGTTAGCATACAAAGCAAAATTAATAATGAAAACAAGAGTTGCCAACTTGTTCTGATTCTGACTGAAGATAAAAGATTCAGCCGGAAGGCTGCATTACTGGTTAGAGAATAAGATTTCTTGATGGAGCAGTCCACAAGAGGTTGTCCTATTTTGGCTGAGAAAACCAAGTGTAGAGGTTACTAGGCAGCACAACGACCTTCACTAACTCCTGTCCAAACATCAGTGGGAGCTGTCATTTCCAAGTGTCTGCACTCTGCTTCATCTCCAGGGAGTCCCTGTTGCCTTCTCTGGGCATTGGTTTCCAACTCAGCTCTTGCACCACCGAGTGCTGGTGAGTTCAGGAAGGGTGATTCAGATACATCTGGATTTCATTTCCTTCTCAACAGACATAGGATTAGAAACCAGGGGGAAAAGGTTTTGGCTAATGGTATTTGAGGAGATTTCCAATTCCCAAAGTAAGCACAAAAGCTAAAATAGAAAGCATGAGTTCATTTACTCCTCTAGAGGAGAAGTTTGTTCAGAAAATGGCTATTCTGGAAGCCAGTGAGCTGGCCATGTAAAGTTCTGCATGCTAGCCAAGGGTGGGGAGAGAAGACAAACTGGCAAGCCTGAAAATAGCTGGCTTAGTTCATGTTAGGAGAAATTCAGTCATGAGAACACAGCAGATTCTTTATCACTGCCCTGGTGAGAAGGTTGTGACTGGCATAGTCATGTTGGGTTGGGAGATCTGATGTGTCTTTTGAGGAAGAAATACTGAAACTGAGGCCGTTAGAACCTCAAGTGTTTCAAGGTGCGTGGTATTCAGAACCAAGTGAATCTTACAATATCATCAGAGAGCCTTTTAAAGATACCTGGTTAATTACAATAGTGATTTTCTTGCTTCTTCATTTACCTTCCTGAGAGTTAACCATTAGAGCCCACTGCAGATGATGAAAACAAGAGTAAAGAGAAACTGACCAGCATAAAGCCTTGGCTTCACTTCTAATATAATTATCTATCTTTTAATTAATTTTTTGTGAGGATACATTTCATATCTATAGCCAAGATTTTTTTTTTTCAGTCAAATATGATCTTGACTAACCTAGAAGGAATTCATTAACTGTTTCCTATGGAAACAAAAGTACAAACTCTCCCTCAATGCAGCATATTTTCTGACTTCCATTCTGAAGGTAAGCTATTCTTAAATATATAGGTTGGTTTAATTTAGAAGTTTTTATAATCCAATTATCTCTCACCAGCTAATCTTTTTTTGTTCATGAGCATTTAAAAATTTTTAAATTTACAAAACACTGTATGCGGTTCAAACTCATAGTGTTTTAATATTTCCCGTCCTTACATGGCTTATCCTTTTTATATTACTTTACTTTTTAAAATGACTTCACATTATTTTATAACTCTCTATAACTACTTCGTTTTCCTTTTCAGCATATAAGCACATTTTAAATCATACTGTATCTTTTCAGAGGTTTTCTCTGACTGCATATGACTTTATACATGTCTGCAGTTTCCTCTAACTGCATGAGAAAAATCTTAAACTGCTAGGCTACCATATATATCATGGCTTCACTTAGCACTTGGCATGCTGGTGTCCTCAGTTATGTGAGAGCATCTCATGTTGGTAGGTACTGGCCTAGAGTCACATTTACCTACCTCAGCTATGGGAATGTGATGTATTTGCCCGAAATAGAAGTTTGTACCCAGTATAAGATGCTCAAGAGCTTGGCTGTACATCAGGGTCTCTTAAAAGAGCCATGCCTTTGTAGTCAAAGCCAATGCAAGGGATTATTTTTCTCAGGGCTCAATGTGGGCATCAATGTTCCCTTATACTTTTATGTTCTTTCCTCCTATTTATCTATCTATGTATCTATCTATTCTCTCTCTATAGCTTACCTATGTATAATCTATCATCTATCTATCTATCTATCTATCTATCTATCTATCTATCTGTCTATCTATCATCTATCTATCCATCTATCTCCTGTCTCTCTTCTCTCTAAACCAAGATTTTAAATATGACATAAAATAACATGTCTGCATTTTTTATCCCCATTGTTTTCTTTTGTTATCTCTTCTAACCCAATATTTTTTTTTTGCTTTTTTTATTTAAAAGGTTTTTTATATACCAACCGAGGTTCCCCTTCCCTCCCTTCTTTCCACTCTCTCCTCCAGCTCTCCACCATCCACTTCTCAATGAGGATAAGGCCTCCGATGAGGAGTCAACAAAGTCTGAGATATCAAGTTGAGACAAGACCAAGCCCTTCCCTACCTGTATCAAGGCTGACTAAGCTATCACTCTATGTAAGGAATGCTAACCCACACTTTAAAGACATTTCTTTACCCTACAGAGCCTTCCTTCTGCTATCATATCATATATATATGGAGTTACATTCATAATGCATATACAAATTTATATGGAGAGTAAGCATGTTATTTTTCTGAGTTTGACTTTTCTCTTAATATAATCGTGTGTAGTTCCATCATTTCCTTGCAAAATAAACCTACGTTTTTATTCTTTAAAGCTGAATAAACCTCCATTGTGTATATGTATCTCACTTCTTTATTTCTCTGTTTAAAGATGTCTAAGCTAGTCTCACATTGTGCCTATTAATAGTACTGCAATAAATACAAGTATGTAGGCATGTCTCCATGGCATGCTTTCTTGGATTCCTTTGAATATATATTTAGGAAGGTTATAGCTGGGTCATATGATAATTCCAGTTTTATCTTTTTTGACGGGCTCCTATACTCTTATTTCCATGATGAATTCTTAAATCTACATTTCCATTAGCAATATGTAATAATTTTCTTCTCTTCCCTTCCCACATCCTTACCAAAATTTTTTGTCATTTAGTTTTTCTGCTGATACTTGTTCTGGGATGAGATGGAACCTCAAAGTGGATTTAACTTCTATTTGCCTGTTGTATAAGGATATTGAATATTTTTGTACATTTTTTTTGTCAATTTGTTTTTCTTTTTAAAACTTTATGCTCAGTTCATTTGTTCATTTTTTGACTGGATTTTTGAGGTCTTTTGTGTTTTAATTTTCACTTCTTTATACATCATGCACACTAATCCATTGTCATACAGAAAATTGAAAGATTTCCTCTCATTTTGTAAGTTGTCTCTTCACTCAGCTGTTTCATTTGCTGGGCAGAAATTTTTCAAAGATTTTTTTGGTATTTTATCAGATTAATTAGGAGGGAAACAGAGAGATCAACAGCAAAGAAAGTATGTAAGCATATAAGTGATATGTTAACATGGATGGTGAATAAGACGCTCCTAGTTGATCACTAAGTCATTGATGACAGCAGGAAAAATTCATTAAAATCATGTAGTTTATATGTCCACTTTAGACACTTCAGGATACTTATCCTACCTGAACTTATTTTTTCTGCTTTGGAATGCAGCTTATGTGGTTACTTACTCACGATAACTGGGAGGGACATTGGTGTTATTAAGGTCAGTAGAAATATAAAAGCACTGCATTGAATATTAAGTATTTGCTTTTTCAACCCTAAACATTTATGATATAAGTTTTCATTAAACTCAAATATTTTATGATGGAAACCAGGGATTGAAGCCATTCTTTTGAGGTATAGTTACTTCCCCCACACTAAAAAATAAAGACCTCCTTTCCCAGGCAGATGTATTTAAGAAGATTTCTTCTTTGAATACAAGAAAAAAAGGAAAGGAATCTAAACTAATTGAATTCTGATGGTAGAAAATATATTTTCCATTTTATATTCCTGTAGTATATAGTTCTGCAAATCTGCATTGAGCCACAAATCTACAATAGCTAGTGTTTACTTACATCATCACTGAAAAGCAAAGCAAAGTGAACCTAAGAAGAACAGAAAGTTGGGAAACACACTTGAGAAAGTGCCTGACTCCAAAGCTTGAACTCATGGTCTTCTGCACAGTAACCTGGAAAGTGAGGGTGCCTTTGAGCAACTAAAATAGATCTGCTTCCTTTCACCAAACCGTGCTTGATCACATTTCTGATCTGAACTTGAAGAAGCAAGAAACTTCCCCTCTGAAAGGAACTGGCAATCCAGGGGGAGTTGGGGATTGTTCCTCAGCATTCCATAGACTTTTTTTGAACGTGACCACATCCTCTTGCCCCAATTTCCTTCCCCTTGCTGGTATCTGAGTGGACTACAAGCTGCCTGTCCAGTGTACATGCACATCACTGGCTTCCTTGCATGAGTGATGCAAGGATCCTTAGTAAAAATGACTCAAGGTGCTGCAGCACATTCAAGCAAGCCAACTGCAGAGGGGGAGCTATGTTTCCTGACCATTAAAAAAGACAATAAAAATAAAACAAGGGCAGCTAAAGAACTTAGCCACACTCACAGAAGACGAGTTCCTCCAGCTGCTGGGTGTGAGTGTCCTTCCTTTTCCCTTGCGTTATCACTTCCGTTAAAGTGTGCCTGGAAGACCTGCAAAGGGGAAAGTATAGACAATGTCCGGGACAGTTTTGTAGTTAAAGGAAACGTGGGCCTTGCATCCTGTCCTGCTCGTAAATAAATACATAAATGCCTAAGAAGCCAGGCACATTGTTTTGGGTGACCTTTCCTCTGTGTGCCTGCTTATTCAAATAAAGAGCCAAGGCAGTGTTCAGAGAGCCTCTGATATGACTTTTTGATTCGAGCATTTAACATGGAAGGTGCTGGAATTCCCTCACTAGCCTCACCTCTTGCCCTAGCCAGGCTTTCTGTAATTCTAAGCATTTCTCATATCACATTCTGAAAAACAGACTTTTTGTTGTTGGGAGAAAACATAGCAGGACAGTAAGGACACAGAAGATTTGCATGTATGTCTTGTTTGACTTTCATAATGTTTTAAACATTTACAAAACGTGAGTCAGACTTTAATAATTAATAGAGTTCACATTTTAAAAGATAAGTCTGGGGAATTGTTTTAAAAAGTGGGAGGCATATAGACAATGGGGATTGAACTGACAGTAACTGGGAAGGACTGAGTGATTTTGTGAAGGAACACTCATCTCTCTCCACATCACTAATTTGGAGACCCAAATTCTACAGCTGGGCTTGTATAGCTGTTTAATTATGACCATTAAATTAAGTATTGGTGCATAGGGAAGAGGAATAAAATGATCCAGTTACCTCAAGTCTGTCTTTGGGATGCTGATATTAGCTTAAGGTTTAAATAGTAGGATAGAATTCAGAGAGGGGTAAGATGCTTGTGTAATTCAGCAGAATTGGTAAAGCTGTGGCCCTCTCCTTCAAAGAAATCTTATAAATTGTTGATCTATTATGTACTGTCTTTGCTAGAGGGATTAGTTTGGTTCCTATAGGTGGTCTGCTATATAGCCTCTTCTGTCCTTCTAGACATATAAATACAACCAAGAATAAGTTCCAGTTCAGATTTTGATCATTTATTCACTGAAGATTCACTGATAATTTCTTTTTTTTACTTTTTTTATTTTATTATTATGAACAAAGAAGTCCCACCTTCTATCCTTGTATATCCTTATTCAAGGTCCCTTCCTCCTCCCACCACATCAGGTCATTTCTGATCTACAATTTATTTCCTTTTTAAAAATACACATAGAAATTTAATTTATGTATGCAGTTTTAATAATCACAGAACTCTGAAGAACTAGAATTTGATTATAATGAAGAGAAGCTGAATATAGACTAAGAATACAGATTCTAGAACAAGAACTTAACCATTAGAATTTTAGCTATACCATTTTCCAGGCTGGCAACCTTCAAAAACATAACTTAACTTTCTCAATGAATGTGTTATTTGTATGATTTGAGGTGATACATGTAGTATTTAGATAGTTACATAATTGTTATAAAATCATTAGAATTGCTTTATTCAGAATTTAATAAAGGTTTGTACAATTTTAGAAAATAATGGTTGGTAGTGTATCTTCATTTTTAGTCTTTTTTTTATTTAAATTTTTTTTTCCAGACTATCACCATTCCCTCTCCCTCCCCTCTTCCAAGTCCACCTTCAGCCTGTCTTACCCCATACTTGCATCCATTCCCCAAGGAGGTCAAGGAATCACAACGTGATTCCTTGTTGAGCTCCTCCTCCTTCCTCTTCTCCTCTTAGTCCTCTCCCAGCTTCACCCACCCCATCCCTCCTTCTATTCCCCAGGCAGGGCAAGTATGCCTTAGGTGAGTCAATTTGGTCTGGCATATCCAGTTGAGGTAGATCCCAGTCCCTTCCCCAAGTACCAAGGCTGAGTAAGGTGTTTCTCTGTAGGGAATGGGCTCTGAGATGTCAGTTCATGCACCAGGAATAAACTCTGGTCCTACTGTAAGAGGCTACACAAACTGCCCACACTGTTCCACTGTCATCTATATTTTTGGGGTTTAGTTCCTTTCCATGAAGTTTCCTCAGCTGTCATTCAAAGTCAGTGAGCTCCCAACAGCTCAGGTCAGCTGTCTCTGTGGGTCTCTTCCTCATGATCCAGTTCCCTTTGCTCATATACCCTCTTCTCTCTCTCTTCAGCTCAACTTGGTGCTCTCCACTATTGTTTGGAGTCCTATCCTGGGACATCTTGTAGATTCTTGGATTTTTCCTTAGCATCAGGTTTCATTCTAACCATAATGGCTCCCTTATCAATATATCTATTTCTTTGTTTTCTTATATATATTGTGAATAAATTCTTATTATTTATCCATATATTTACATGTTCAAATTCCCTTCTCCCTCCCACCCCTCCCAGTCACTCTCTCTTCTCCCCATCTCCTTATCTCCTCCCCAGCATGGGCAGGAGGTCCCAAGGTCCCAAGGTGGTACTGTTAATTGACAGCTTTCAAAGTTGGAAGAAGCATGTCTCAAGAGGACAGTCTACTTACAAGAGACTTCTATTTTCGACTACCTAGGTTCAGGGTTTATGGATAAAAACAAAATTTCTGTAGTATTTGTTACAACTCCAAAGAACCTATTTATATGCAAATTTGTTTTATTTCAAGCCTGGTGGGAAACCAATTGAACATTTTTGAACAAGTAGTTGGTCAGGATTGTGTTCTTAAAATCAGTCCTGTTTCTGATGTGAGGCAACAGAAAAAAGATCAGTAAGTGATATTATCTCAGAAGAGAGATGATTTCACAACATTAGTAAAGATGATGAAGATCTCGGGTCCAATGAAAGATATACTGTGACGACTGACCAAGAAATGTGTGCTGATAGATTAGACATGGAATGTGAGTGAGACACATCACAATTCAACCCAAGGAACAGTATGAAAGATGAGGACTAGATCAAGAAAGAAAAGGAAACTGAGTTGAGCATGAAGAAACATGGTTTCTCCTTGAGCCTGATAATGGATGATTAAACATGTCAGTCTGAACTTTTTGGATGACTCCAATATTAGAAGCGAAATTTAATTGGTTAGGGCATGGGAAAGCAAGGCAGAAGAGAAAGTGTAGAAAGGGATATGTGTGCTTCCGGGACTGGGTGCTGTCTACAGAGTGAGTCCCAGCACACTCTGTAGCAGGCACAGATAAAGTCTGCCTGTCACAATACCCCCAACTGCTGCTGAGGGAATTTGCACGGCTACCCACCTCCACCTCCAACTGAGTGAACAGATAACTACTGGGGTCCCAGTAGGACAGACTCAGAACCCGCCCAGAGAGGTGACAGGAGGCACATAAGCCCAAGTGCCACAACTGACCAGGAGCCACCTAATCGTGAACCACTGAAGCCATGGGCAAACATCAGTGCAAAAACTTACATAATAATACAAAGAACAACAAGGTAACTCTCGAAGAAAGTGACGATCTTACAAATACAAGACATGAACTGAGCAATGAAAAGGAAATAGAAGGAAGCAACACCAAAAATTCCTTTTTGATGATCATCGAAGCGCTCAAAGAAGATATGAAAAATTGCCTTAAAGAAATAGAAGAAAATACAAACAAAAAATTGGAAGAGATGAACAAATCTATGAAAGAAACATGCCAGGAACTAAAAGCTGAAATAGAAGCAATAAAAAAGGCACAAAATGAGGCAAAGATGGAAATAGAAAATCTGAAGAAAAAAGATAGAACCACAGTTACAAGCATAACAAACAGAGTTCAAGAGATGGAAGCTAGAATCTCTGATGTGGAAGACTTAGTAGGTCAAGTAGATATATCAGTTAAAGAAAATAGTAAAACTAAAAAAAACATAACTCAAAATGTTCAGGAAATCTGGGATACCATGAAAAGACCTAATTTGAGAATAATAGGAAGAGAAGAAGGAGAAGAATACCAGCTCAAAGGCATAGATAATGTTTTCAATAAAATCATAGAAGAAAACTTCCCTAACCTGAAGAAAGAAATGCCTATAAAGATACAAGAAGCTTACAGAACACCAAATAGATATAATGCCCAAAAAAGTCAGTGTGCCACATTATAATCAAGCCACAAAACATACAGAACAAAGAAAAAATTTTAAGAGCTGTAAAAGAAAAGGGCCGACTCACATATAAAGGCAGACCCATCAGAATAACACCTGACTATTCAATGGAAACGATGAAAGCTAGAAGGGCTTGGTCAGAAGTTATACAGATGCTAAAACAGCATGGCTGCCAAACTAGAATACTATACCCTGCAAAATTATCAATCACCTTAGATGGAGTAAACAAGGTATTTCAGGACAATGTCAGACTGAAGGAATATCTATCTACCAATCCAGCACTATAGAGAGTATTAGAGGGAAAACTCTAACCTAAGGACCCCAGATACACCCACGAAATCACAAACAATCAATAATTCCACAGAAGAATACCCCAGAGAAAGGAAATACAAACAAGTTACCACCAAAAATGGCAGGAAATATGAATCAATGGTCACTAATTTCCCTTAATATCAATGGACTCAATTCTCCTATAAAACATCACACACTAACAAGATGGATACAACAACAGAAGCCATCCTTCTGTTGCCTACAAGAAACACACCTCAACTGCAAAGACAGACACAGGCTTAGAATAAAGGGTTGGGAAAAGATTTTCCAGTCAAATAGTCCTAAGAAACAAGCAGGGGTTGCAATCCTAATATCTAACAAAGTAGACTTTAAGCTAAAAGCAATAAAAAGGGACCAAGAGGGTCACTACTTATTCA
>PVIH01007095.1:0-27771 GCA_004025045.1 Sigmodon hispidus
TCTTTGTGTTCATCTTTCCCTCTGAATTTTTTTTTTTTTCCATCCCTGTATATCCTTATTCAAGGTCTCCTCCCCCTCCCAACACATCTGGTCACTTTTTTTTTTTTTCCTCTGCAACTCCCCATCCCCTCCCTGGGCAGGGAGCATACAGTCCTATGGTCCCACTGACCCATTAATGCTTAGGTCAGTCTCCACCTCTCTGCCAAGGTTTTCAACCATCTCATGTGTATGCCAAGAGGAAAGTAGTGAGGCTCACATTGCTGCTGCACTTTGCAGCTCACAGATTCAGCACGACGAGATTGATTTCTCCAAACCTCTGAGGTCCTAAGATAAATGAGCTCATAGATATTCTCTGTATTCTCATTAATTTTATATTCATAACCCTCAATAGCAATCACATGGCTCCTGGCACCTTATGAGAAGTTCATTAAGATTTGTTGTAGTCTAGATAGAATCACACTTTGGGTTGAATTGAAAATTCCTTTCCCAGAGTTTATTAATATGTTCTATGTGCTAAATGTATGTTTTCTCAGCTTGTACGGAGTGAGTGTGACTCTGATTTTCTCTGCTGCTCTTTCATCACCCTCTACTTTGATTAGGTCTTGTTGACCCTTTCCCTGAAATGTCACGTGAGTCATGCCTTCTTTTGATGTCCTCTGATTTTTAAGTTCAGTTACAGGCCCTCATTACCAGTCACCTGAGATTTCCTTGAAGGTCAGAGATGAGGAACTTTAGTTGATTTTTATCATATGTGAAGGTACAGATACTTAACTTTATGGAGGTGACATTAATAAACTGTGAAAATAATGTTCTCTTTCAAAAAGAAGTTGTAATCCTCTCTAAATTGAACCTGAACTTCTTCAGGCTGTCATCGAGCTGCCAGAATGTGCCCTATTCTTTTGTGGTCATGAATATAAAAATATCAATATTTATTTAATAAACAATAGCTCTTTTCTCTAAGAAGCACTGCAGATCTTAGACATCTCTTCTCTGGTGCAGGCTTGGCTTTTTATTCCTTTAGTCTCCGTGTGCTTCTTGCTATTTTGACCTTCACTGACTGAGCACTCTCAACTGTCTTTTCTTGGTTTCCTTTTAACCTTCCTGATTTTCTTTTTTCATTTCATCACTTCCCTTCTTTATGTGCAGTTCACTACAAGTAAAAGTCTCACTTGATGTTCTTTCTTTCTTTTGTGATATGTGTATGATGCATTTGCACATGTACGTGTATGTGTGTGTTGGTGTGTGCACATGTGTATCACACTATAGGTTTGGAGGTGAGGCGATGACTCCGGGTGCTGGGGGCCTTTGCCTTCCACCTTGGTGAAGGCTGGTCCCTCTTCTGTCCACTGCTGCATAGGCTGACCAGTGACCTCCCTCTTCCAGGCTCCCTCTCTATTTCACCACAGAAATGCAGGTGTTTGTTATAGACATGCACAACCATGCCCAGCTTAACATGGTTTCTTAGGATTTGAACTCAGGTTCTTGTGGCAAATACTTTACCCACTGAATTACCTTTCCAGCCCATTGCATGCTGTTCTTCAAAGGCTATATGCAGACTTCTGGCCTTCTAGATTAGAGAAATGTATCAAAATCTCATGACTACTATTTTTGTTGTTTTTATTCTGTGAACATGGAATGTAGAAGAAGAGCTGTAAGATGCTGTAGCCGCAATAACCAGCTCAGTGGCTATGGATTGATTCAAATGAGCAAAGAACAATAATAGTTGAAGGTGTAGAAAGGATGTAAAGACCTGCTTTTCTGATAGGAGAGTAAACATATGCTACTAATGTGCTAAATTTTTCTCATAGCTTTCTTTGATTATGCCTTTTAGTAGTTCTTTAAAGTTGCATATGTGTGTGTGTGTGTGTGTGTGTGTGTGAGTGTGTGTTTGTATGCATGCCATGGTGAACATGTGAGGGTTAAGTTGTAATCTGTGGGTCTTACTTTTTTCTTTCTACAGTGTTAGTTCCATACAATCATGTTTGCCCACAGGCGCTTTTACCCTCCAAGCCATGGTACCAGCTTGATTATATTCTTGATATTTCTAAATGTCATAGATTTCATGTAGACCCCAAATCATGTACAGTCTGTATGCCAAAAGTTTATTTGTAAATTACTACCTTGGGGCCTTATCCCATTAAAATATCATTACTCATATTTAGAGTCCAGAGTGGCCCACAAAATATCATTCAACTCATTATAATGAATTTAAGTGCTAACTGGCATTTATAAAACTGTCTCAGGAAAACAACCCCCCTGAATTCTTTCAGAATGTTGGGAACTTTTGAACTGTGATTCTGTTAGTGACTGAGTTGGAAGGATTTGGGGTAGTGTCAACTAAAGCCAGGGTCCACTCATTCCCCCTGTGTACATGGGAAGCTATTTCTCCTGTTTTCATAAATTATGAAAGCTATCCCCCTCCCAGCCCCAGCACTGGCTCTTACACTTATAGAGTAATCAAGTGTGATTCTATGAATTTATACACGTTGACAATATCTTTCTCCATGAGCCAGTTTCATCCCATTGTTAAATTGTGTGTTACTTGCACATAATTTTACATAATAAAGACATCAGGAAGTAGCAACATATAAAATCTATAGACCCAAGAAAATGGACACAAGCTTCATACAGCCCTGAATAGCAAGCTATGTGAAATCCTGCCTGACTAATCTCCCCACAAAGCAGTGACCATGGGAGAGAAGCACCTATCAGCCATCAGAGGCTCTTTTCAGTCTACCCACCTTCATTAATTCTTAGGATCTTCCTCTCAACCTCCAAGGCATCCTCAGTGGGGAATCTGTCTCGGGGAGTCATTGCTATTGATAGCAACTGCCTCACTCGTACTTGGTAGGGAGCATTTTCTGTGTGCTTATATGAATAAGGTAATCAGATGACAGGGTTCTATCTTTGTTGGATAGCCTAGAGATATTTTAATCTGAGATATAAACTTTTGTGTAAGTTGCTTGTTTAAAAAATAATAAATTACAAAATGTACTTGATAAGTAACATGTCTCAGAAGAAATGATTAATTTTATCTCTACTTGTAACCAGTGTAACTTTAGACAACTAAGTTATTAGACTAGCTGTGTTTAGGAGAGAAAAAGAAGATGGATTAGAAAGTTTATATATCTTTGAGGCTGATGATTCAATAATAAGCAAAAACTAAAAAAAGAAAATGAAAAAAAATGTGAGCTCATTTTGAGCACCTGAACTAAGGACTTTCCTGTTTATCATTTCCTTCGCATCTAACAATAAGCCAATGCAAAAGACTATGTGAAACTGAGTTTAAATAATCTGAAGTGTATTCAGCATGGCAGTGAGATCTGGCTTCACGTGGAGTCACACCGGGGTGTGGGCTTCAATAAGCCCATTGCTTGATATGATAATCTGTGTCTATGTGAGCAAGCCTTATGGACTGAGCTGGTCCTCAGCTTGGCTCTACTGATAGTTGGATGAACTCTGCAGAAGTGGGGCTTACTGGCATGCCTTTGGAGGGAATCTTGGGACTTTTTCCTCATCCCCTTCCCCACTTGCTGCTTGGTAGAAAGCTGACTGACACATTGGTACGCCACACTCACATTCAGCCAGTTCTGTTGCTAGGCTATGCCAAATTATTTCCCTAAAGGCTTGCCTTGAGGATCCATCAGCTCTTTGAGGCCAACTATGAAGAAGAGAAGGGACTCAAAAGCTGGTGTAGAAAGAACCTGCTGCTCTGTTATCAAAATACTAATCTTGGGGTGGGTTACCTTTTTTTGTTCTGTTAGTATGCATGGTTTCTGGATACTTATGTGGGTTGGAGAGTTATACATTTTTCTATCGCCCATGACAAAGGTCTAAACCTGAATGAATTAAAATGACACATGTTCGTTCATTTTCTTCCATTTTCTGTGAGTAGCTTCTAGGCACAGCTTACCTGGATCCTCCGATCATGGTGGGAAAGACTGCATCATGGTACCAGTTGGAGCTCAGGGCCCTCTAAATACAAACTTGTCCTCATGTGCTTGCTGACAGAATGTAAAATCTTTGGATTCTTTGGCTCCTACAAACTACCCATAGCTCCCATACTTGTACCTCTCTCCACAGAAGTTCCCACAACAAAAGGAAAGTCTGCTTGACTGTCTATGTGTCTCTCCTTCTCCTTCCCTTTTATTCTGTTCTAACTTAACCACAAGACTTGTTTTGCTTTTGCTATATTCTGCTGATTGAAAGCAAGTATAAGTAAGGGCAGGAGTTGGC
This sequence comes from Sigmodon hispidus, assembly GCA_004025045.1. NCBI lineage: Eukaryota > Metazoa > Chordata > Mammalia > Rodentia > Cricetidae > Sigmodon > Sigmodon hispidus. Next base: position 4,237 of record PVIH01007095.1, read on the forward strand.
AAGACTTATCAGCAAGAGAGCCGTGTGTGATGCCATTCATTAGGGTTTTTTGCCACATGGAAAAGTTCATAGTTGTAGAAAGCTTACCCAACTGAGAGTATCAGATACAGGTCAAATATTTGGAAATTGAGAAAAATATCATAACAGATTTTGCAGAAACCTGACCATTTGGATTTGAATTTGTGAGCTCTGTAACTACTTTGTTCATCATGGTTTTTGATCACAGCCTGGGTTTCTTACACTCACTTAGACTGTTCTTAGCCTTTGGAATCTCTTAGTTCTTTAAAGACACTGCACAAAGGATGGGACCTTGCTACACTCTCATGGAACATGCTCCTGATCCTCAGACTTTCCTCTTCACTTCCCAAATGGTCCAAACACAGTAGTGCTGCACCTTGTGGGAACTTCTTAGAAATGCAGGCTCTCAGACTGTCTTAGTCAAGGTTTCTATCCCTGTGACCAAAGCAACTCTTTCTTTTTATTATTTAAAAATGATTTTTCCCACATATACCACTGTTCCCACTCCCTTCCCTCCTCCCAGTCTTCCCTTGTCCTCCCCTGATCCTATCCCCTATCCACATCTTAAGGAGGGCAAGGAGTCCCAAGGTGGGTCAGTTCAGTCTGGCATATCCAGTTGAGGTAGGTTTGAGTCCCTCATCTCAGTATTAAGGCTGAGTTAGGTGTTCCTCTATAGGGAATGGGTTTCAAGATGTCAATTCATGCACCAGGAACATAGTCTGATCCTACTGCAAGAGGCTCCACAAACTGCCCACGCCATTTCAGTCGTCTACCTTTGGAGAGTTTAGTTCCTGTCCTTGATGGTTCATCAGTGCTTGTTTGTGATTCAGTGAGCTCCCAATAGCTCTGGTAAAACTGTCTTTGTGTGTCTCCTCCTCATGGTCCGAACCCCTTTGCTCACATATTCTCTCTTCTCTCTCTCGAGCTGAACTGGGAGCTTGCCCTGGTGCTTAGCTATGGATCTCTGCTTCTGCCTCCATCCATTGCTGGGTAATGACAAGTAGAGTGGTCACTCATCTGATTATAGGGGAAGTCCTGTTTAGCCACATCTCCACTATTGCTTTTAGTCCTAGTTAGGGACATCTTGTAGGTTCTTGGAGGTTTCCTTAGCATCACATTCCTTTCTAAGCTCACAGTGGCTTGCTCTACCCAGATATTCATTTCCTTTTCCCCTGTCTTTCGCTCCTCTCAACCGTCTTCTTCTCTCATGATTTGTTCCCATCTCTCCTTGCTCACTCCCTCTTATGATCTCACTTAGTCAGGGGATTTTTATCTATTTCCTTTTCCCAAGGAATCCCTGGATGTCTCTCTTAAGTTTCTTCTGTTACCAAGCTGTTCAGGAGTTATGGTTTGCAGCCTGGACATTCTTTGCTTTATGTCTAAAATCCACTTATGAGTGAGTACATACCATGTCTGTCTTTCTGGGAAAAGCAACTCTTATAAAGGAAAACATTTAATTACGCCTGGCCTACAGTTTCAGAGGTTTAATCCATTATCACCATGGTGGGCAGTATGGTGGCATACAGGCAGACATGGTGCTGGAGGAGATACTGAGAGTCCTACATCTGAATCCACAGGCAGCAGGAAGACTGCCACACTGGGCATGACTAAGACACTTGAAACCTCAAACCCCACCCCGTAGTGACACACCTTCTTCAATAAGCCACACCGACTCCATCAAGTACCACTATCTCTGGGGACATTTTTATTCAAACCAGCACACAGGCCTACTTACACCTGATGGAGAAGACTGTGGGAAGTTAATGCATATGAACACTGGTATCAGAGAAATGCCATATTATAGCACACGCTACAAGCAGCACAGCTTCCTCCGGGGCTGTACCCCATTTGTATTTTTCTTGGTCAGAGTGAGTGGGTGATAGGATTTAGCTCGCAGCTAGTAACAGGCCTGACAAGAAGCAGTAAGAGCACATCAAACTGCTTTGAATTAATATAACTCTCCTGGGTCAGACAAATTACATCCCTGGGGTACAGAAAGAATTTATAGCCATGATTAGAGAAGCGCTGGCAGTAATCTGAAGAATCACGGGGAACCAGCTAGGTCTTTTTTTTTTTTCCCAAAGAAGGAAAAGGATGAATCCTGAAAATTACTGGGTAGTGAGTCTGACAGTAATTCCCTTCAAAATTCTGGGAGAAATTATTAAACAAGTAACTTGTCAGCTCCTAGAAATAGAGATTACAATCACCAGGAATCATGCCAAATTAGCCTCATTTGTTTTTCTTATAATGCATTTCCAAGACTGCCAGCTCCAAGGAGAGCAATAGGTGTAATAGTTTTGATTTTTTAGATAGGTATTTACTAAGCTCCTAATGACATACATACATCTCATATGCAGAAATGTTCTACAAGTCATATTTTCAGAGGAATTCATAGCTGGCTGAATTATTGTCTTTTTCAGAGTAAGTAAGAAATATTTGGAAGAAAGAAGCTTGATAGAAGTTTAAGTCGGGTTTCTATATCAGTCAGGGATCTATTATAGAGGGAAAAAGCCTTAGGAATGTTAGAAAATACGAGATTTGAATGGGGATTTGATCGTACTGAATTTTGGGAACTGTTAACATGAAAGAAAATCAGGAAAAAAAGATAGATGTGAAGTGAGTGAGAGAAACGATAACCTGGGAGCCATGACTGTGGTCTGGTCCCTGTTGAGGTGCTAATCTTCCAATTCCAATGATACAGACATCTGCCAGAAGAAAGGAAAAGCTGAAAGAGTCAGATCCTGACAGTTGCTGCCTGCCAAAGAGGCCACGTGCAGATTCAGTGTCCATATTTAGGTGCTGAGGCAGGACTGTGCCTCTTGACTTCTAATCTACACACATTCTATGTCCATCTTTTCCCACAACCACAACATAAGGACTTGTAGATAATATATTTCCTGCTTAGTTGAGCTGTACATACACAGTCCAAAGGTCACACAGCAATAGAACTCTGGCTTTGGCCTTCATTCGCTGAGTGATTAATAGTGCAAAGCTCTGAAGGACAAGCATGCTAGGTTTCAGGATTGAAAAGAAAATGCCCGTAAACTGTCTTCTTACTCTTCAAAAGCTCTTCCTCACCGGGTTCAATGGACTTGCATCTCCATTTCCAATGTTTTCACATGCTTTTTACATATATTTTTCATAGTGTTTATTAGTAGAGTTTTACAAAACTTTGATTTATTCATGTTGTATCACCCTGATCAGAATGTAAGCTCCACATGAGTAAGATCATTGCCTGTATGGTTCATTTTCAACCCACAGCAGTTAGGACAGACTAGCACCTCAATGACATGCAATAAATATTTATTGGTTGATATGTAGCTAAATTTAGTGAGAACAGGGGTAACACCATTTATTGAGTGGTAAAACATCAATGCAACGGAGACTATAAAGAATAATTCATGAGAGAAAATAAATTTAGGCTTTTGTGAAGAGCAAACACAATGTACAAATTTGGTTATTGGAATATTAGTGCATATTTTACTTACATAGTAGAAACAAAAGAAGTAATATGCCTGCCTTACTTCATGAATATAATGATAGCATATTAAGAGAAAAAGAAGCATCATGTTAGCATGCCAAGGGAAAAGCTTTTATAATCACATTAGTAAAAAGAATTGAACACATTTATGATAAAAGTTCTTACCAAATTGTGAATACAGAGTAATTCTGTCAACTTGGTTATGAGTATCTGCAAACCCCATTATCATTAACATCAACTTCTCACATGAGAAATGATGTACTTTCTCTTTAAATACTGTACCTGATAAAACTTTTCTGTTTGAAATACTTCTGTAAAGAACACTTAATAGTCAAACAAAAATTCAAACAATCTGATTTTTAAAACACTGGACTAAATATATGAAGAAACATCTTAATGAAGATGTTATTAAAATGGAAAATAAATATAGAAGATAGAAAACATTTTTTATCAGGGAATTTCAAGTTCAAACACCAACATGATGCCATTGTGGCTCTTATTAAAGTGACTAAAATCTAATAATGTAACCATATCAATTAAGAGGACACAGAGAAACAGTAAGGCCTCATCCTTTGCTAGCAGAGCGAAAATGCTGTAGCCATGTGAGAAGCCAGTTGGGCAGTTTCTCACTCAGAGAAACAGAGTTACAGCATAATGATTGAGTGGTTGCTGCCCTAGGCAGTTTTGAGTCTAATAAAATCCTATCTGTGAAGTTTATAGTAGCTGTTTTCACAGTGTCTGTAACATTAGAAGCAATTGATGTTCCTTTGATTGGACAATGGGTAAATAAACTGGTATGTTTATGCAGTACAGCAGAATATTATTCATGTATAAAAATTAAATATCACCCTACTAAAAATATAGTTAAAAGATTTGAGAGGTAGTACAGTGTGTACAATGCTTTCTGCATACATGTGAGGAACTGAGTTTGGATCCCCAAGACCTATATAAAATCTAAGTTTGGCAGTGCATGTCTGTAGTCCTGGTGCTGGAGGGCTGAGACAGATACACAACAGTAAAGAAAGACAACTGATGTCAACATCTAGACTCTATACATGAATATAAAGGTAAACTCACCTGCGCACGCACACACACACACACACACACACACACACACACACACACAGGACATCTAGTAGAAATTGTTAATTTCTGATATGAGAGAGTAACTTACATCATAAAAGTAGACAGAACATCTTATAGTAGCTGAAAGTGAAATAGTATTTGAATAAATAAGCTAATGAAAGCAAAACAGAAACCTCTCAATGTTTGACTATTTTTAATAGATATAAACACATAAAACACCTCCCAGTAGCCAAATAAGAAATTATTTTATCTACAAAGTCCACCTGTGATGGATTATCACCCAAAATATAAAATAATGTTCACACACAAACAAAATAAATGATGTAAAGTGTAAACACATGAGGATAAGAGCAAACATACACATGTAGCTCATGCAAATAAATTTTAAATAATATATGTATATCCTCTATTCTCAAGAACCCAGAGCTTTGACATCTAGTCTTTAAGTCAAAGCTATGCAGAAATTATATCCTTCTAAACCAACTAGAAAGAGATGGAGAAGGAAAGAGTAAATTTACAGGACAGACATCTGACAGACATTATCTCACTAAGAGATCCATCCAGTTCAGCTCTAGCAGAGGGGGGTCATGGTTATAGTATTACTGCTCATGTGATGTGTCAGTCACACTTTCCCTCTGTGGCTTCCATACCAATTCCAGTCTAATTATAATAACATAAATGCAGGCATATTCTATGAAATGTTTGACAAATCTTGCCCTAAGTATCAAACCCACCAGAATTAAGAACAGTATGAGGGTCTGGACAAATGAATGGTTAAGAATTCTTGCTGTACAATCTTGAATCTGGATTTCAGTATCCACATAACAAGCCAAGATTTCTAGGAGATGCTTGTAATCTCACTGCTGAGGGAGGCAGAGACAGGAAGATAACTGGGTTTTTCTAGTTTCCAGCACAGCCAAGTAAATGTAAGTTCCTGATTCAGGAAGAGACCTTGCCTCAAAAAGCATAGGCAGAGCATCATAGAAGACATCGGCCACCCTCTTTGGCTTCCACATATATAAACATGATCACAACTTACTGTTACACTGCATACAATTAAATAAACCAATGAAATGAAATCTTTAAAAAGGAATGAAAACCTTTGAATAGCCTAGCGAGGTGGGTCCTATACATGAGTTAAAAACTAAAGAGATCCTAAATAAAGGATGAATTTTAGTTAATAACATTGTGTCATCATAGACTCTCTAATTGTGAGAATAATACTAAATTAATATCTATGTTGACAAAAGAGAAAACCAACCATATCAGGCATGAGCCAATTCTGCCCTTATGTTTGAAAAAATTTAAAGTCCTCAAAATTTCCAAAATAAGTAATTTCATTATTTTGATATGTCAAATAAGGCATAAAAAAGACAAAATCAATAAGTTACTTTTTAACATAATTTTTAATTGATTCTTTGGGAATTTAACCTCATGCACACCATTCATTTCCCCCTCCCTTCATATCCACCCCTCATCCCTGTTGTATCCCCACAAAATGGAAATTAAAAATATTAATTAAAAACAAAACAAAGAAGGAAACAAAAGTGCTCCTCTTTCTTCTTGCCTTTCTAACAGCTCTTCATTGATCTGAATGGTACAGGGAGCTGAGGGGTGTTGCATAGTACACACTTTTGTTCCCTTGGCTTTACTTGCAGATGTTTGTTGTGTACAAGACCTCTGGCTTCTGGTACACCATCAGTGCTCGACCAAGACTCTTCTTGGATATTCTGTTGTTGCCCCTAGTCATGGAGATTCACAGGAAAAAGATAATTTTTTTTTTAAAAAAGTTATAAACAAAATGGTTGCCTTAGAAATCAAATGACAGTATGTTTGTGAAGTAATTATTATGAGATAGTTGTAATTGAAGTTCTCCTGCTTTCAAATACACTGATGCTGAGTGTGAAGGGATTGTACTCCAGTACAGTTTCTAGTGGTAGAACCAGGACAGACTGACCAAAACCAAGAAAAAGCAGGTTTCAATACAGACTAAATGTAGCTCCTGATGATCACAACTGTCCAGCTCTGACTAACTGGCCTTTGGAGGGAAGCGGAACACTCCCCTCACTGATCTTCTGAAGAGGCCAATGAAATGTCATAGTGAAGAAGAACATGAGGATGAGGCTGAAGGTGTCTTCTCGGCTGTGGGTGCCTGTGTGTGTGACAGCCAACTCTACCACAGCTCCTTTGGTTTGAGTGGCTTGAGGCAGGCTTTAGAAGCTAGTTATTTTCTTATGATATCCAGATGGTGTGTTTCTCTCTGATCATCTTGAAATTACAGTCTGGATAGAAAGTGAGAAATAATTTTGGTGCATGGTGAGGCATGAGTTTAAGAGAGGGAGCTTTTGAGATTATATCTGGCATATACACTCTTCTCTCAGAACTAAACACAAGGCTGCAGAATCAAGACATAAAGTAGCCCCCCCATGGTGGCTTTATTATTGGATATAATCATATTGGTTTTAAATGCTATCTGGTATCACAATGCTTGAGGCCAGCTCCAGTAAGCAGGAACTGTTCTTGGAGGGTAGCACTGCCATTATCTACAGTACCAGATGGCTCTTGCCCCTAGAAATTCAAACCAAAGAAATAATTCCTTCTGGGAACAGAAACAGGAGGGATTTTGGTCAATTCTTTCCTGATATTACTGGCAATGTAGTGGGGTCCTGTTTATGTGACTTTTTTAATGCTTTTGTATTTGTACACATTTCCACTTGGTAATTTGTCCTTTAAAATGTGGAGCTTTAGAAATGAATATGATTATGAAATATTTAATCATGCCAGGTCCATAACAAATATATCTCATTGATGCTCGCACTATTTTTCACACTGTAGATATTTCAGTAAAGAATAGTTTGGCCAGTAGACCTCATCAAGAAATAGCCTAGTATTCTTGCAATATGAAGTAATATGTGTGTATATTTGCATAATGCATGTGGATCTACTTTAAAAATAACTATATGTTAGGTTAGTTTGAACTATAAATACTTAAGTATTTGATCTGTGGAAAAAGTCATTTATAGGTTCTATATATTACTGGTCAATGGTTTGCATGCAATAGTCAATGTTAATGAGGTTATCTTTTTGTTATCTTTCAGCAATGCTGGTCTTGTAGTTCCAATGTAGCTGAGGATGGTTTTGAACTTATCCTTTGCCTTTATATTCTAAATCCTGGGATTCTGGGCATGTGCCACCATATCCAGCAATCAACTAATATTTTAAAAGACCTAAAGTTTGGATTTTATGTCTATTTTAAAGCCACAGGTGTTTTAGATTCCTTTGCTGACATTAAATTGGGTCCAAAGCACTGTAGAACAGGAAGGATTTTTTCCTATTTTACCTTGAGTAACAACAGGTACATCAGCCTAATTTCCCCCAGTGTTAAAGGAGGCTCTTAATTTTCATTCTTCAGCACCAGTCTCTAGTTGTTTGTTAAAGTTCAGGAATGAAAATTCTCCACAAGCTAATATTCTAATTACTTGGTCCTCTTCCCCTAAAAGGAGTGGCACTATTTTTTGAGGTTCTGGAAACTTTAGAAGGTGGAGGGAGACAGACTACTCTGAGGAAGTAGGACCTTGGAGAGAAGTCCTCAGAGGAATCTTGTCATTGTTCCTGTCTTGTCTCCTGACTTCCTGTCCATCACAAAGAGAAAAGATGCCCTTCTACAGCTGTCTGTGCCATACATTCTGCTTAAGTGTATGGGGCCAACCAACCAGTGTCCATAGACTCTAAGCCATAGCCTTCTTCCTGACAGAGGAGTAGTGAAGACAAGCTTTTTCTAGAATTCATACTCTAGAACTTGCTAGATTGTATCTTTATGATGCCATTTGACATGATACCAATTTCCCATGAGCCCTCATTCTAGCTTCTTTGGCTAGATATTGCTTGTGCATATATGTCTCCGTATGTAAATTGTAAGATCCTTTGCTACTGGGAACTGCAGTACTGTAGTACACTGGATTCTTCATTTCCTTTCCATTGCTGTTGAGCACAGTGGCCCTTCTCTCCACCTTTATCCATCTACTGATATCCATGCATTATTTAAGAGCTAACTGAAATGTCATATCATGTAAGAAATAGGTTGCTCAGTTGGAATTAATCAAGTCTCCACTACATTTTGTCTCATTCTTCCTGCAGCTGTTCCCTCCTACTTCAATGCATCTTACTTTACGTGCATTGACACACCCTTTATAAGCCCATTTGTCCCAGTGCAGGACCACCATCTGCTTTGACATCCTAAAGATTGTCTAGAATCATAACTGAATGAATCCTTCCAGGGTCTCCTCCAAATAGCTCAGAGTCATCTCTTTTGTTTCCAACAAAGTGATATGCCATTGTGACACATCTTTTTCCTTGTAGCCATAGATCCATTATGTATATAACATAGTTGAGTTTGTAATTATGATCAAACTTAGCAGCATCAGAAAATGCCGACATTTCCCCCTCATTAAGCCTTTTTATCTTAGTGAAAGTTGGTGTCATTTATAGCAATACTCAGGCTGGCACTGAAAAATTTTTATTTCTTTTTTCTTTATATTAGACATTAAATTCTTAATAGCTCCTGTCAGTTCACTGCCAAAATACAGCTTAAGTCTCATGCATTTTCATTATTTCCACAGGGCTGGCCCAAGCTACCATCCTAACTCACCTGATAGTGTGACCGTATTCTTTCCCACACCGTAACTAAGACCTCCAAATTGTTGCTCTTCCTCTGTTATCCATCTCCTTTTGCAGCACCAAGAGAGGAAAGTCTCTCTATGGCTTCTACTCATGACACAATGTGGATTGCTAGCCACACCAACCAATACCCAGATATCCCCAATCTTAGGCAGCTTTGGTTTGCACTTTTCTTTTTTGATCACCAATCTTCAGTGACCCTGGACCAATTTCTGTCCCTTAAACATGCCACACTAATTTCTTCATTGCTCGAAATTGTGACCTTACACCACTTTGAGGCTAAAGATGTGTTCTGACAGAGCTTCCTGTGGTCATCAAAGACTGGAGATGTGTTCTGGGAGAGCTTCCTGTGGCTCAGGTGCTGAGAGAAGCCTTTGACAACACCTTGATAGTGAGCATTCCTTATTTTCTCACCATGGTGGCTAATGCCCAATGAAAGACCGTTAAGGGAAGAAGGACTTACTTTGGTTCACAATGAGGAAGCAATGAAATGAATGTAGGTGCTTAGCTTTTTTGCCATTTTGAACAGACCATAGTCCTGTGGGATATTGTGGCCCACAGCTAGGATCAGTCTTCATTTTGGAAACACTGTTATAAACACACATGCAGAAGTATGTTTCCATAGCGATCACGAATCTAGTAAGATAGTCAATGAAGATCAATTGCCAAAGTACCCTACAACTTCATCTTCTTTGTGGCCCTTACTGGGTGTAGGATGTTTCCATTGCTCCCTTTCCTATTAGAGGGATATACTTAGTGTTGGACATATCATCTGCCTCCATCTTTGTCTGACTAGCAGAAACCCTTGTGCCATCTCACTGGCTTTTGGCTTGGTTTCCCACAGTCTTCTCCCTTCTGTTGTCTCTGTGCACAGCAGAGCTGCTTCTTGGCTTGACTAGGGGCCCCTTGGAGGTGGACACCTTGTATCCCTGATGCCACTCACAGAGCTGGCTCAGAGTAGGTAAGCACATGTGCTTTTCCTTTAACTCACCAATTCCTCTTTTCTTCCTCAGTCTTTTTTGATGGAATTGCTTATTACTTGTAGGGAACTTAAATTCCTATTACAGCTTTTAAAACTGAGATTCGGGAATTGATGAAGCCTATAATTGGTAAAAGAAACTCTGACCTAAGGTGCTTGCTTAATGAAAGAATGTGGTAGGAGGGCAGTGGGAATAGTTTCACTTAATAGAGGAGATGAAGATCTGATGCTCAGAGTACCAGTTTATTAGGCAGGGAAACCAACTATTAATTCACTGAAAAAATGATCTGTCAGAGACACTCATCTTCTGTCCAAGCTGGGACACAGACTTAGGTCCCATCATCAATCACAGGTCTCTTATCTTTATTAACATTATTAAATGAAGATTTATCTTGCTTATAAAATTCTAGATTAGATAACAATATTAGAAACTCAATATTACTCCCAACCAAGAGGTAGTCCAGGTTCCTTAGCAAGCTCCAGTGACAATGATCTCAACTTAGAAATGTGATTCTTAGAGATGGCAGAGAGTGAGGTCAGAAAAGAGAGGGTGCTGGTTTGTTTCCATGTAGCATTTGAAATCCCAATCCTATATAATATACTACATAATATTATACAATATACATGCTAAGCCAAACCAAAATATCATGTAAATAAGCAATCATCATTACTAGTCTGCAAAACATGATTTAGTCTGTTTTTTTTTCCCCACACATCAGGGATTCTTCATCTGTTTTCACTGTCATCACATTTAGCCTAAGAATTTTTTACATGACTCTGGGTAGACAGGGATCTAAAATAGGTATACAAGTCTAACATTTACTGGTAAAAATAGCCAACCTGTAAAATAGTTCTTTGATATACATATGCTTTATGAATTTATCGAAGTCAGAAGCAAATTTTCATACTGATGAGATGAGTGTATCCATTTATTTTACATAGAGCTAAATATTAGAAGAATATTTTATTTTGTGGGGCATAGGACATTTTTAACATTTTAAAAAGCTTATTGATATATTTTATATTTTTTAAAATTTTTATACATGTGTGTAAACTACATGTGCACGAACTATTTTGCATGTGTTTGCATATGCATATTGAGTGTGCATACATATTTCTATCTGTTTGTGTGCATGCAGAGGTCTGAGGTTGATATTGAGAATCCTTCTTGACCTTATTCACTTAGTCAAGGTCTCTCAGTGAAACCCAGAGCTAGCTGGTATGGCTACTTTTCTTACCAGCTTGCTCCGGAATCCTCTCTTTGTCTTCCAGGTTGGAATCCCAAGCAGGTCACTATGCCTACCAGGCATTTATGTGGACTTCTGGGAATCTGAACTCAGGTCCTCACTCCTCAACCTTTGACTGATGTTTTGATTTTGTAATTGTCAATGCTGAGGACACCATTTTGCATAAGCATGTGTCTATTGTCTCCTAGAGGCCTGCTTCCTCTTTTCTGAAGAGGAAATGGAGGGGAGTGGATCTTGGATGAAGAGGAGTTAGGGGAAGTGTGGGGTAGGAGAAACCGGCTGGGATATATGTTATGAAACAAGAATCCATTTTTAATAATAAAAATAACAGTCTAAGAAAACACAACACAAAGATATACTAATTTGATACATGCTGAGGGACATTTTACGACAATATTATAACTTTGTTTCCTGAAATTAAGCCATTATGTTTCTGTAAGAGTAAAAAACTTTGTATGCCCAGTGAAAACACTGAAATTTGGGCTAGAAAAATGGCTCAGAGGTTAAGAGCACTGGCTGCTGTCTTTCAGAGACCCTGAGTTCAATTCCTAGCAGCCGCATGGCAGCTTTACAACCATCTATGAGATCTGGAGCCTTCTTCTGTTATTCAGGAAGAACACCGTATGCATAATAAATAAATATGTCTTTTAAAAAAACAAACAAAAACCAAAAAAAAGCCCCACTGAAATTCATTACAGTATCCATCTGAGCAGTGGGGCTCTAGGAAGAGTTTACATACACTGCATAGCATTAAACAAAGGCATGTGCCCGCTGTTTGATTTTTAAATCATTCTGATCATCAAATATTCAGAAAGTTTTAAATGTTGACAACTTTTTCATGAGCCCCACATTCAGGAATGTGAACTCCACAGGGGTCATGACCTCTAGATTAACAAAGCTAGAGCATACCTCATACCATGTTTTAAGGACCCAGTCCAAAGAGCTAAATCAGTAGAGTTAGCTCTTAACAATTTCTCATTTTCTTTGCTGCTCTTTCCATTTCAGTCTATCTTCCCTCTGTGCAGTGCTGGACTCACTCAGGGATGGTGACTTCTGATCCCAAAGAAAAGAAATCACTCTTTCTGTCTTGTCCTTGCCCATAGTACTTCAAATGACCCCCTTCCCCTGCCTCCACATGCTCATTTCCTTAGTGCCTCCCTTCTAACAAGATTCTGGAAGAAAAATGGAGGTTTGTCAGCGAGTAATAATACTCTATCTCAGAGCCAGTAGTATTTACACTTTTAAAATAAAAATTCCTGGATAGAACAATATTTTAAAAGCAATAAATAACAAGTGGTTGAATTGGAGAAATAACATCCATCCACATCATATTATATAACACCCAAGTGCCACGGCCCCCATGTCTGCCATAGTGATGATATAATAAATTAGTGGAGTCCAAAAGCAGTTCAAGTAGCATTGGTAGATCTCTAAAACATCACAAGTGTATTTATTGAAGTCTATTTCCAGTTTGGAATTCACTATTTGTAGCGCCTTTGGCAGAGCATCATGGAAACTTCTCCATGTCTTTTTTGACCTAACCTGGACCACTGCCCTAAGTTTACAATGGCCCATTGCAGGCAGCACATGCTTGGTGGATCCCTCAAAGTCAAAAGACCCAAAACAAAGTCACCATTTACTTCCTATCTCTTATTCCCATTGTCTTTCTTTTGTGATTGTTCACACAGAAGACACATTTACCCCAGGCTATGGAAGTAGTTTCTGGGTTAGTTTTATTATCACTTAGAAGGTCCTCAGGAGAACAGTCTCAGAAAGGGAACGTTTCTTCAGGTCCATAGTACCAGATGTTTCACTCCATGGATGCTTCATACCATGTGGTTGTGCAGGAACATCACAGAGCCTTCATGGTGGAAATATACAGAAGAAGAAGTTTATTCACTTTGTGGTAGTCTAGAACTAGGGACACAGACAAAAAAAAGTGACTCAAGTGAGATATACACTAAGGACATCATATTTGTTTCTTCTGGAAAGATTGCTGTTCCTAAAACTTCCTTAATATTCCAAAATAGCAATACCTTTTAAGGACTAAAGAGTTGAATATAAAAGCCTGTGAGGGATATTTCATATTCAAACATAGCAACTTCTAAATTCTCTACCAAGCCATTCTCCAAATTTCCACCAAATTCATGAAACATTAATCATTCCATTATATCTGTCACTTCCAGAATTATTTGCAAATGAAGGCAAATGCTCTTCTGTCTCTTTTATGACTGTGCCTGTGTCTTTCATGATAGGGTTCTATTTTCAGACTGTTCCCATGAGACTCTGGAACTCCTTGCTGTTGCCCCAAAGCCTTATGTTTGTTCTTCTCCCCTGATTACTTCCTTACTCCAAAGAAGTCCTACACATTTGTCAAGGATCTGTGCAGACACCCCATCAGCCAAGAAACCTAGTTTTCATGTTATCTGCGGAGACTACTTTGTTCTTTGGTTTCTGTAGCAATTCAACCCAATGTACACCTTTATCATAACCTTTAGTCTTAGTTGGCAAATGCTTCTCCTGCCCTTGAAAAATCAGGAAAGATAGTCAGAAAAATCTATTTTTTTTACTTTCTCATTTATTTATTTTTATAATTATTGAATCTCATGTTGTAGCACTTGATGTCTTATAGACAATAAATATTAAGTGAATAATAATCAGAGCTAACTTACAATGATCTTTTATTATTGGTTAGGTTTTTCTAATACCATGAATCTCTTTATTTAATCTCTACAGTGCTTTAAGGAGGATGACATAAGCAATAGCCAAAGCTTCCAGCATTCTGTGTCTGCCCTTTGATCTGATTCTAGTCATAGCTCTGACAGACAGTTTTGGGAGAGCACAGACTCATGCTGATGCTGAGTAATTTACTTCAAGTGTACTGTGCATTGGTCTGCTTTCTCTCCCAAGTCCTCTCAAAAGCAGCATGAAGCCACTAGATCTGCTGTCAGATTAACACAAAATAAGGGGATTTAGCATCTCCAGGCAATGCTCAAGCATGGATGAAAAAACACTGGCGAGTATGCCCTCCAGCCTCTGTCTTTGCATGAACAATTCTACACAATCATCTCAGAGGCCCTGGATGATTCAAACCCCCAGTGCTTGTAGAAGCGATGCTTATAATTTACTTCTATATAGTTGTCTCACTCTCATGACTTTTCATTTATTCTGGAGGTGTCTATCAAGTAAACTTGAAGATTTTCTCTTATTTTATTTTGGAGCAACTCAAGACAGGAACTACCATTGTCCCCATTGTGTTAGAAACAGGCACAGGGGACTAAGAACCTTGTGTAAGCTCCTAGCTCTGGAAAGTGAAGCAGGCTGGATTCAAACTCAAAGAGCCTGACTGCAGAGCCATGTCCATGATCGGGTCTCCAAACTGACTGATGGTTGTAGCAGATTTAGGAAAGTAATTTCCTGACACAAGTTTCCTGATTTTTTTTTTTTTGGTGTGTGTGTGTGTGAGTGTGTGTGTGTGTTTAAAAGGCATCTTGATAGAAAGCTGAAATGTTCTGCATTTGAGAACAAGATTAAACTACTTAAATCCTCACATTTAAATGGTAAAGTCTTTCTGTTTTTCCTAGAGAGCTCTGTGAAAGGTCATTAGACTGCAAAGGGGTCATGACCCACAAGTTGAAAACCATTGTTCTAGACTAGCATAGAGCAGACATTGAAGTGCTGCACTTTCCCATTCTAGAAGGTGCCACTTTAAGGTTAGCCAGTGGATGTTTCTGACACATGCATGTAGAGTATTCCACTGCATCAGATTCCCAGTGTGTCTGTTGTTCTCATGTAAATGTTTGTCATCGGTGTGGGTAAAGAATGAGTGTGCAGGTAACATTTCACATACCAATGTCACTGGAAACAGGACCTAATAAGGTTTTTATGACTGGGAAACTTTAACCAGGTTCCATTTTTCTTATATGTAGAATAAAGAGGCTGAATTAAAGTGGATACTCTTACTTTCAGAGTTTGGAGCCCACTGAAATCTATTTTTAACTGTTTTTCCACTCTCTTTAAATGCATACACAAAACCATGCATCTTTTCTCATATAATTTGAGGGTCTTGGGTCCTCTCTGGTCCCTATGCACTCATCTCCAGGTTCCATTCCAGTTCCTGCCTTCTGTAAATTTAGGTAAAGGCATGGACATTTAATTCATCTTGCGGAAGACTTTTGTATGTGAAATGTCTGTTTCCTCTATTGCTAACTACCAGACTCAATGAGAGTCAATTATTTGATAGACATTCATGTGACTTTTAAATAGAAATTAGGGAGAAGAACAAACATTTCTATCTACTTACATCTTATTCTGGTAGTATTCTATGTTTAATTATCTTTTAAGCCATGGCAGTAAGAAATGTATATGAAGTGATTGGTTCTGCCTTAAAAATAATTTTTGTCATATAATATAAAGGAAATTAAAAGTAATTATATAATGAGAGCTTATATAAGTAGTTTTTCCATATATGTATATTGCTGATTCTATAGTTTATAATTAGTGTGCTTATGCAAATGTTATAGTACTGTGAACTTTTTGATTGGATGCTACATTATTCAATATTTCTGTTTTGCTTGGCAAAAAGAACAATGTTAAATGAGATTCTAATGGGCTGGATGAAAGCAGCAGACTGAGTTCTGATAAACTAATGTACTTACTGATAGAAATGTAGCAACTTGTTGACTGGAAAAGAACAGTAGGTTTGATTTACATTATACTGAATTTTGATAAAAACCAGTAGCTCTTTGATGAGTTTCCTGTATAAATTTTAATGAGCTAAAATTTTGACTCATAAAAGAGAGAATTAATAATGATAAAAATAGACCTCTATTTTAACCCATGTTTGATAAATAAAAGACACTGGCATGCTGTGTGATTATGCTGCTCTAGTGCCTTCTCTCAGGATTGATAGAAACTATTTGCAGAGAATATTTTTTTTTAATTTTAATCAATTTTGTTTTAAATAAATTTTGGTCTTTTGTGACTGCAGGGGAATGAAGAGTTTTTTCTTATTTGTTTTAATATGGTCTCATGTAGCCAAGGCTAGCCTCAAGCTCTTTATGTAGCTGAGGGTGACTTTAATATATTATTCTCCTGCATTCACTTTGAGAGAGCTCGAGTTACACTCATTCCAACACATTTAATTGTTGTTGTTGTTTTTGCTGTTGTGCTGGGAATGGAACACAGGGCTCTGTGCATGCTAGACAGGCACTCCAGCAGCTGAATTATAGCATAACCCTAGTTCAAGGTTCATGTATTCTGATTTCAAGGGTCACGTTCCATTTATATATTGATGTCCCACTATAACTGTCTTTCCAAAAATAACTAAAGTGTTTGGTCCAATCTGACTCTTTAGTGGAGGAGACTGTGTTTTGATATGATCTGTACTTATACCTTAAGGTTCAAGAGGTATTCAGGGTCCATGGTTTTGGAAATGCTTTTTTTGCCTCCCAGACTCAGGTCTTTAGCTCCATCTGCTCATCTCAAGCCCCAGTAGACCCTACTTACCTCAATGATTCTTCCAGACACACAGATAGCTATTTAGACCTTTGTCTCCACTAATAAGAAAGAAAGTTGTATTCCTGAAGCCTATGAAATTGAACACCATGTTCTCTCTGTCCAGCTATGTTCTCATTGGGGCTTCATCTTCTCCAATTTCTTACAGACTTTCTGAATCATTTCTGAAAGCAGTTGTATCATATCAAAAGGCTTGACTATCTACCTTCCTTTAGAATATATGACAGACTGAGAAAGAGAAACTTATTTATTTCTTGATGTGGTTGGTTTTATGTTTTGTTTGGACCATGTCTAAGTTCTTGGCCTTATATTGGAACCAAGCTCTGGCCCCACCCCTATGCTCTGGCCCCACCCCTATGCTTTACTCATCACTTCTATACTCCAAGTAGTTATGTTGCTAAATGGATCTGGTACACTGCCCTCTTTCTGAAGCATTTCTTCATATATGAAGCTGTTTGAACTTCTTAGAGATTCCTAGGACTGCAGTTTTCTCTTTGTGTTTTGTTAAGATAACTTAATTTAGTTCAGAGGATGGGAACTCAGGGTCATCAAATCTCAGAGCACAAACTAAATTATTACTATCTTTTTTGTTTGTTTGTTTGAAAGCAACTGTAACACCAACAACTTCTTTGATGTCATCCCAGTGTGGTGCTGTGTTAGCTATTTTCTAACAGTTGCCTTGAATGTTTTATTACTGTATAAAACAAGAAATGACCTTTGAGAGTTTCTATATCTGTTTGATGTATATGTCTGTCCATATACTTTTAAGGAACCACTTTGAAAGGGTCAAGGAATGAATCCAATGATTTCTGTGAGAAAAGAACATCTATTGCTTTGTGTGTGTGTTTGTGTGTGTGTGTGTGTGTGTGTGTGTGAACTTTTGTTTACAAAGTGCTGAATGAATAGTTTATACTTTGGATGTAAATTATGCATTTTTCCATTTACACATATGCAATTTTTTCTGACATTAAAAAGGGAGCTTAAAAATACCTTGAAAATGTGTTAGAATGTTTTTATAAAATAGAATTAAATCATAAAATTAACATTTTTGTCATTACTCTTTGAGCTGGAAATAAAGCATCTTAAAAGCAAGTGAGGTGAAGGAATTTCCAAGGCAGAAAGAGTGCTCAGGACACTGTGAATATGTTTGATCATTAGTTTGCTAGAATCTTCTGTTCACTGTTTATAAAACTTAATCATTTCTTTTTTTTACTTCTTACATTGTTTCTTTGTTGATTTTTGCTTTTGTGTTCAAATCTTTTAAACATAATACATGCTCTTGTCTTTGGAAAACTTCCTCTCTTCAGCAAGGTTGAAATATAATAGTTGAATTTTGGTTACAATGCATTCTAGTGTTCCCTTTGACTGGGTGCTGTAGCGAGCACAGTGATTTGCAGTTACTAGTGTCCCACCTTTTATCAAAATATTTCTTGTTCTTCTTTAGAAAGGGAACATGTGAAAAATTGGACATAGTTGTGGCTTATTATTTCTTAGAATACTATATTGTAACTTTTAAGGTTGCTTTCCACTCTTAATCATATGTCAGTTTCTCTGGTAATGCTCCTCTATTCTGCGTCCACAGGGCAATGTCTTAGCTATTTTTTTGCTAAAAGGAGAAATATACATAACATATATTTGTTATTTTTATGTTACATTTATTTTATAAGTCAAGTATGCCAGCGATATTACAAAGTTATTAAAAGCTTCTATTACCACCAACAAATTAATATATTTGAAAAATATTTAATTAATTATAAGTTATTATGCAATTTTCAGAATATTATTTGTTATTTAAGGTAAGATACTTGTGAGCAGTTAGAAATGGATGTTCTAGACTTGAACTGACTTCTCTCAGATAGCCTTCTTTAATCACTGCTACTAGTAAAATAGAATCTCTTAGATTGGGTAATTAATAAGTAAGAGAAGTTGTGTCTCTTGATTGAGGAGATGAGGCAGTCCAAGGTTACAGCATTGGCAGCCATGCTGTCTAGGAGGACTGCTGTCTGCCCCAGGTGATGGACCCTGTTGAGGGTCTCATGCTGCAGGAGGCAGAAAGACAAAAAAGACAAACAGCTTCTTTCCAACTCATTCATAAATCATTAATCTAATTCACAGAAGCTTTGCCCTTGTGCCTTAATCACCTCCTAAAGGTCATGCTACTTAGTAATGTCACGTTGACAGTTGATTTTCAACATATGATGTGGGACGTGGAACATCTTCGGTACACAGCAATGACATGGCTAGAAATCAACATTCCATTCTTGCTGCTGCACTTTCCCCTTCTTTCAAAGGTATGACACAGGCGTCAGTGTGCACACTCATTGCATTTTACTGCAGCGATGAAGAATTGGGTAATTGCTGTTCGTTCTGTGTGTATTAGAATAGTGTACAACAATGAAGTAGATGTATGCAAGGCAAGCAGATAAATTCATAAAAAAAAGCCCTTGCTGTGGCTCATGGAACAATGTTTCTTGGGATTGTCTTTCAGTGATATGTCATAAACCTGCTTTAACTAAAGCTGTAGGTCTTAAATTTTCACTACTGAATAAACTTACCTCACAAGAAAATGGTAATGTTTATGTGTTGTAAATGATTTCTGGCCCCGTTTGGGCCAGGGGTCTGACCTTGCCTGCAGTGGCTTTTATCCCCCTGACAAGTGACTCAGAAGCCTATATTAATTTCATGCTGTTTGGCTTATATCTCAGGCACATTACTAGCTAGCTCTTTCATCTTAATTTAATCCATTTTCATTAATCTACCTGGCCACTTGCCTGTGTCTCAATGGCCCATACCTGTATTCTTACATGCTGCTCCTTTAACAGCTGGATGGAGATTGACTGACTCCACCCTCCTTCTACCTGTCTCTGCTCTGATTTATTCACTACATCTATGGTGCTCTACACAGACTAAAACAGCTCTTTATTTACAGAATCACATACAGAGAACAGTCCAACCACATCTATGTATCACTATACTGAAATATTTTTATCACTAACATGACTTATCTTCCCAAGGATTTTATTTTAGACTTCAGTAAACTTCATGTGTATGGTTTCATTTGTGTGAGGGGACCATGAGATGAAGCTGGAGAAATAATTTGGCTGTGGTTGTGAGTTTAGATTTCTTCACTCTGGTTGCAACTGGAGTATTGTACTGGAACTCTGCAAGATCTAAAGTGATTCTGTAATGAGAAGATATGCACATGAGAATCAGGGCATAGCAGATATGTAGAGTGATTCCAACTGAATGAATTAGAACCTGTGTTATTTCTTCAAGATAACTGTTATAGCACAGTTTTTGGTGCTATCACAAAATCCCCCAGTGTGGGTAATTAATAAACAATAGAAATGTACTTCTTATAGTTATGGAAACTAGAAAATCCAAGGTCAAAGAAACAACAAATTTGGTGTCTAAAGAAGACTGATGTCTATTTCCAAGGTGGTCTTTATTAATGAGTCTCACAAATCAGAAGTTATAAAGGCAGAAAGGACATCTGACTCCCTTTATGTCGTATCACCACACACACTCTCTTACTGAGAATGTCAACTCTACCTCTGAGCTACAGGTTAAAGTTATTCAAAACCACTTTTTCTTTAAAAAAAGATAAAATTGTGTTAAAACTTCTTGTTGGACCAAACTAGAAATGGTCATTTGTGAGTAACAACTGCAACCAAGCCAGCCTTAATGTCTACTTATATTTTGAGAATCTCAACAGTCCACAAATTACCTCTTTAAAGGGAATTCCTAATGCAACCACTTGTGTAATATCAGGCAAATATAACATATTATATTAAAAACATAATTCCCCTATCATAGAGAATAAAACATGTAAGCTATGACATACCACTCACTTTTAGTCAGCTGGACTTTTGGATAAAAATTTTCAAAATTAAGTAGGTCTTAAAAAATCATTAACACCTCCAGTTCTGCTTCTGGGACCAGGTGCTGTCTGTAGAGTCCCAGCACACTCTGTAACAGGCACAGATAAAGTCTGCCTGTCACCATACCCACAGCTGTTGCTGAGGGAATTTGCATGGCTACCCACCTCAACCTCCAACTAAGTGAACAGATAACTACAGGGGTCCCTGAAGGACAGACTCAGACCCTGCCCAGAGGTAAGGAGGGGTCACCAGGCCCAAGCGCCTATATCCCAGCCAGGGAAGGAGAGTTGATTTCCCATCAGTTCCGGTTACGCTTCCGGGACCGAGTGCTGTCTTCAGAGTAAGTCCCAGCTCACTCTGTAGCAGGGGCAGATAAAGTCTGCCTGTCACCTTACCCACAGCTGCTGCTGAGGGAATTTGCACGGCTACCACCTCAACCTCCAACTGATCGAACAGATAACTTCTGGGGTCTCTGAAGGACAGACTCAGACCCTGCCCAGAGAGGTGACAGGAGGCACACAAGCCCAAGTGCCACAACTGACCAGGAGCCATCTAATCATGAATCACTGAAGCCATGGGCAAACGTCAATGCAAAAACTTACATAATAATACAAAGAGCAACAAGGTAACTTCAGAAGAAAGTGGCGATCTCACAAATACAAGACCTGAACTGAGCAATGAAGAGGAAACAGAAGGAAGCAACACCAAAAATTCCTTTTTGATGATCATTAAAGCTCTCAAAGAAGATATGAAAAATAGCCTTAAAGAAATAGAAGAAAATACAAACAAAAAATTGGAAGAGATGAACAAATCTATGAAAAAAACATGCTAGGAACTAAAAGCTGAAATGTAAGCAATAAAAAAGGCACAAAATGAGGCAAAGATGGAAATAGAAAATCTGAAGAAAAAAGCTGGAACCACAGATGCAAGCATAACAAACAGAGTTCAAGAGATGGAAGATAGAATCTCTGAAGTAGAAGACTCAGTAGCTCAAATAAATATATCAGTCAAAGAAAATAGTAAAACTAAAAAAGCCATAACTCAAAATGTTCAGGAAATCTGGGACACCATGAAAAGACCTAATTTGAGAAGAATAGGAATAGAAGAAGGAGAAGAATACCAGCTTAAAGGCACAGATAATGTTTTCAATAAAATCATAGAAGAAAACTTCCCTAACCTGAAGAAGGAAATGCCTATAAAGATACAAGAAGCTTACAGAACACCAAATAAATATGACCCCCCCAAAAAAGTCAGCCCGCCACATTATAATAAAGCCACAAAACATACAGAACAAAGAAAAAATTTTAAGAGCTGCAAAAGGAAAGGGCCAACTCACATATAAAGGCAGGCCCATCAGAATAACGCCTGACTATTCAATGGAAACGATGAAAGCTAGAAGGGCTTGGTCAGAAGTTATACAGACGCTAAAACAGCATGGCTGCCAAACTAGAATACTATACCCTGCAAAATTATCAATCACCATAGATGGAGTAAACAAGGTATTTCAGGACAAAGTCAGACTGAAAGAATATCTACCAATCCAGCACTACAGAGAGTATTAGAGGGAAAACTACAACCTAAGGACCCCAGATACACCCACGAAATCACAAACAATCAATAATTCCACAGAAGAATACCCCAGAGGAAGGAAATACAAACAAGTTACCACCAAAAATGGCAGGAAATATGAATCAATGGTCACTAATTTCCCTTAATATCAATTGTCTCAACTCTCCTATAAAACGTCACACACTAACAAGATGGATACAACAACAGAAGCCATCCTTCTGTTGCCTACAAGACACACACCTCAACTGCAAAGACAGACACAGGCTTAGAATAAAGGATTGGGAAAAGATTTTCCAGTCAAATGGTCCTAAGAAACAAGTGGGGGTTGCAATCCTAATATCTAACAAAGTAGACTTTAAGCTAAAAGCAATTAAAAGAGACCAAGATGGTCACTACTTATTCATCACAGGAAAAACTGGTCAAGAGGAGATTTCTATCTTGAATATTTATGCCCCTAATATAAGTAAAAGAATCACTGCTAAAGCTCGAATCCCACATCAATTCTTATACCCTAATAGTGGGAGACTTCAATACCCCACTTTCAACCCTGGATAGATCAACCAGACAGAGTCTCAACAGAGAAATAAGGAGTCTAAAAGAGGTTATGATGCAAATGGATTTAATAGATATCTACAGAAGCTTCCACCCAAACACAAAGGAATATACATGTTTCTTAGCTTCTCATGGAACTTTCTCCAAAATTGATGACATAATTGGTCATATAGCAAATATCAGCAAATACAAAAAAATGGAAATAATCCCTTGTAACATATCAGACCACCAGGGCCTAAAGTTAGAGTTCAACAACATCAAAACCCAAAGAAAGCCTACCAACTCATGGAAACTAAACATCACTCAGCTGAACCATCTCTGGGTTAAGGAAGAAATTAAGAAAGAAATCAAAATCTTTCTAGAATTTAATGAAAATGAATCTACAACGTATCCAAACTTGTGGGACACAATGAAAGCAGTCTTTAAGATGAAAATTCATAGCGCTAGATGCCTATATAAAAACCTTGAGAAATCTCACACTAGAGACCTAACAGCTCACCTGAACAATTAGAACAATTAGAAGCGAAC
>PVIH01007095.1:27871-63633 GCA_004025045.1 Sigmodon hispidus
ATAACAGGAAAGCCAGGATTGCCAAAATAATTTTACTCAACAAAAGAACCTCAGGAGGTATCACCATCCCTGACTTCAAGCTATACTATAGAGCTACAGTAATAAAAACAGCCTGGTACTGGCATAAAAACAGACTTGTGGACCAATGGAATAGAATTGAGGATTCAGACATTAACCCAAAAACCTATGAACACCTGATCTTTGACAAAGAGGCCCAAAACATTCAATGGAAAAAAGAGTATATTTAACAAATGGTGTTGGCATAGCTGGATGGAAGTGTGTAGAAAAATGCAAATAGATCCGAGCCTGTCACCCTGCATAAAACTCCAATCCAAGTGGATCAAAGACCTCAACCTAAACCCAGCCACTTTGAACTTGATAGAAAAGAAAGTGGAAAATACACTTTTACGAATTGGCACAGGTGACCACTTCCTAAATATAACACCAGTGGCAGGGACATTAAGACCAACAATCAATAAGTGGGATCTCCTGAAGCTAGGAAGCTTCTGCAAAGCCAAGGACACTGTCAATAGGACAAAACAACAGCCTACAGAATGGGAAAAGATCTTCACTAACCCTACAAATGATAGAGGACTGATCTCTAAGATATATAAAGAGCTCAAGAATCTAGAGCCCAAAACCTTGAATAACCCAATCAAAAAATGGGGTACAGATCTAAAAAGGGAATTCTCAGCAGAGGAACTACAAATGGCTGAAAGGCACCTGAAAAAGTGCTCTTCATCTTTAGCCATCAGAGAAATGCAAATCAAAACAACTTTGAGATACCTCCTAACACCTGTTAGATTGGCTAAGATAAAAGGCACAGATGACAGCCTATGTTGGAGAGGATGCGGAGCAAGGAGAATACTCCTCCATTGTTGGTGGGAGTGTAAGCTTGTTCAGCCACTTTGGAATGCAATATGGCGGTTTCTCAGAAAATTGAGAATCAATCTCCCCAAGGACCCAGCAATACCACTTTTGGGTGTATACCCTAAAGAGGCACATTCACACTCCAAAGGTATTAGCTCAACTATGTTCATAGCAACATTATTTGTAATAGCAAGAACCTGGAAACAACCTAGATGTCCCTCAGCTGAAGAAGGGATTAACAAACTGTGGTACATCTACATAATGGAATACTACTCAGCAGTAAGAAAAAACGATATCCTAAAATTCATAGGCAAATGGATGGATTTGGAGAATATCCTCCTGAGCGAGCTATTACAAACTCAGAAAGATAAGCAGGGGATGTACTCACTCATTAGTGGTCTCTAAACAAACAAACAAACTAGAAAAAAAGCCAAGCATGCCCAGGCTGCAAACCACAACCACTGATCAGCTTGGGATCAGAAACACCCTGGACTGACCCTTCAGATCCCACTCCAACTATAGGAACACCTGACTCACTCTTGAGGTAGGGGCGACAAAACTTTATTTGCCAGGAGTGGAGACTGATCTAAGCATTTTTGGGTCAGTGGGACCATAAGACTGTCTGGTCCCTGCCCAGGGAGGGGATGGGGAGTTGCGGAGAAGAAAAAATGACCTGATGTGGCGGGAGGGGGATGGGACCTTGAGTAAGCATATGCAGGTATGAAAAAGAAAAAATTCAGAGGAAAAGCTGAACACAAAGTAAATATATGTGTAGGAATCTTATTTGCATTATCACCCTTGAGAAGTCATACTTATGATTTTTATTTTCTTCATAGTTATTGTTAACTTATCAGCATTTTAAATTCATTTTACTGTTTTTCTTGATAAATACAAAATAAATAAAGAAGGAAAAACAAAAAAAAAGAAAACAAAATCAGCTGAGAAAAAAAAATCATTAACACCAAAGACTACAGCTATACCTCTTATGAACTTAAACAATACAAAATGTGTGTGTTTATGTGTGTGTGGTGTATGCATATATACATATGCATGTTTACTGGAAGGTGAAGGACTAAAAATAAAAAATGATAACAAATTTGCTTTGTGACTAGAGAAAGAAGTGGGTGATAGGTTTGTATTCCATTTGAGGGCTTCACCTAACCTTAGAGAACACACTCACCTGAAAGCAAAGAAGGAGCCACACTGAAGCCAAGAAGGAGAATTGGGAGCCAGGAAAGGAACTGATGATGAGGTTTCCAGAGGTGGTGACATCATTCACAGATGACAGAAGATGACGTTGGGTCCCTGAAAGTAGAGTTACAGTTGGTTGTGGGCACCCGACTTCAGGGTTTGGAACTGAACCCAGGTCCTCTGCGAGAGGCATAGGCAGTCTTCATCACTGAGCCATTTTTTTCTAGCTCCCTTTTAGCTGTTGTCTTAGTTGCGGTTTCTATTACTGTGAGGAGAGATACCATGACCACAGCAACTCCTATGAAAGAAAACATTTAATTGAGGTGGGGCTCATAATTGAGAGGCTTAGTCCATTATCATCATCATGTATGCAGGCAGACATGGTGCTGAAGAAAGAAGTATCTTAGTGTCCTATATTTTGGCTTGTAGGCAGCAGGAAAAGGTTTGTCCCACTGGGCAGTATCTTGAACATATATGAGACCTCATAGCCTGCCTCCACAATGACACACTGGTTCCAACAAGCCCACACTTCCTAATAGTAAAATTCCTTTTCAGGGTCTTTTTCTTTCAAACTACCATAGCTGTTTTATATAAATTTACTGTAAAATCACTTGGAATCATTAAACCAATCAAATTTACATTGTAAAAGTTTTGCTATTCATTTCATATATTGAGTGAGTTTATCTATTTTGATGTGCAAGGTTTGATGGTTTTCTCAGCATATTTTATTGCTCCTTAAGAGTTTCTTCCAGAACTTACATCCAACAATGAACAGAGGTAGAGGCAGAGATAAACTGAGGGAATGGGGGAATGGGGAGGAGGGAGGCTGAAGGCTGACTGGGAGATATAGGGAGGGGGAAGGGAAAAAGAGCAAGGCAATACATGGATAAAAAGACTTTATTTTACAAATTAAAAAAAAGAGTTCCTTCCTCTTCAGTTTCTAGAGAAACATTCAGTACCTGAGCTATATGCCCAGTCTTAACCAGAGGACTCCTTTACAGACACTCTACCTGCTTTTTTTGCTCCTTGGTGAAATAATTTGACTTCAGCATGTTCCCTTTGGATTATTTATTTTTAGCACAATTTCTTTATCGTATTTAGCATTTGTTGTCATCAGCATTTATTTCTTTTGTACTGGGGACTGAGCTCCTGGCTTTGCATCATATCCTAGTCAAAAGTTCTATCACTGAACTTCATCCCAAATTCTTATGATAAAAGTAGTGTGTGTGTGTGTGTGTGTGTGTGTGTGTGAGAGAGAGAGAGAGAGAGAGAGAGAGAGAGAGAGAGAGAGAGAGAGATCTTAATAAAGGGTCTGAGGCAAGTTTAGCTGAGATACAAATGACTCTTGTGGCCCTAAAGAAATCATTTAATCTCTATCTCTTTGTTGCCTGCCTCTCAACTGTTTAATTTTATCAAAATGTATTGAGTATCTTCTGTATGTGCCCATATTCAACCTTGGATGGGAGTTTAGAAGGGCATTTTAGAATGTGGAAGGAGAGACAAGACAGACTAAAGATTCTTCTTAAGTAAACTATCAGAAGCACTGTCCTTCCTGTCCAGAGTCTTGCCCTTTGCAGCATGTTCAATAAACTTGTTTTCTTAGATCATACTGTGCATGTATAATAGAAAGTGAGAGTGAATATAAATGTTCAGAGATGCCTCAGGATGGGGAATTTGGTTTGTGTTACAATCATCAAGAATTGAGTGGAAAGAGTTCTGACTGGCCCTGGACTGAGCTTCTGTTTAGAAAGAAGTGAAGACATGAAGAAGCAGTATTGGAACCCAGAGAAAAAACTTCTGTGGAAGCCTTGTTAGCAGGAGTCTGTGGGCTTGGGAAAACAAAGTCACTTCAGCTGAAGTGAATGAGGTTGCTATGGAAACAAAGTTGAAATTTCAGATGGTGACAGATCATAAAAGAACTGAGTACAAACAGGGCCTTATGCCTATTTGGTAGATTTTGAGAACTCTCTAGATTTGTGATTTTGAAGAAGCATGGTTTCAAGCAGTCTCTTTCCCTCTTTCCTCTTCCCTCCTTTGTCTATGTGTCTCTCCATCTCTCTCTCCCTCTACCTACATCTTCCTCCCTCCCTCTGTCCATGCCTCTGTTCCCCCTCTTTCTCCTCCTCTGTCTCTTCTTCTTTCCCTTCTTCCTTTTCCCCCTCTCCCTTCCCTCTCTCCCTTCTTTCCTTTCTCCCTCTCTATACATTGGTATTACGTCCTTACACATGCTAGGCAAGTGCTTTAAAACTGATGTGCACTGTATCCTCAGGCCTCTTTCCACTCTTCTAGACAGGCTTTCTTTAAATTGCCATCCCTGGCCTTGAACTGATGCCAAAGTTCATTCAGGCCTTGGCAATACTGTTGCCTCAGCTTCCTGTGTAGCTGGGATTGCAGGTCTGCAACACCAGTCTTGGTACTCCTTGTGAGCTTAAAGACAGTCTAGCCAAAGCCCATAAAAGACAGTATGGTCACTCTGGGTTGCTGTGAGGATTAGGAATATGAAACAAGGAGTGTTTGGCACTGCTATTGCTCACCAAGAGGTCGCAGTTGCCATCTACACACTGTGAAGATACACAGGTGAGTCCAGAGGGTACTTTTCTTTCCAGTTTGCTTGATTTCAGAACCAAAGTATCCTTCAAGGTATTGGTCCACCCTCTGTTGGAAGCAAATGTTCTCTTCACAGCCCTTCTGGTTTTATTTCTTTTTATCATCTGGCCTCTGGGAGAAATACAGTTATGAGAAAATTTACCATTTTTCAGGAACAGACATTTCCATGGCTGAACATTTAATGGCTTGAAAAGTGTTTTAAATATCGCTCTGGGTTGTCTTGTCAGTTCCACAGACTGGTTCTCTCGGCCTTCCTTTCTACTTTATCAAGTGGCAGCTCCCTTCACATACCAGACCTTACAGAACTGACAAGAAGATGCGGCTTCCTTCCCCAGGTCCCTTCTAAATCCTTTCCTTTCTAGACAAGTATCCCTCATCATCTGACCCAGTCGCACAGTCCCTCACTTTCCAATTCCTTTGGTTGAAGTCTGATTTTAGGTTTCCAAATTGTGGGTTCCAGACATAAATGACACCCAGCTGGTGAGCTCCATTAAAAAGCAAGTTCAGCTGATGCTGCTGGATCTAGACTCTATATGAGTGTCAGTTTCTCCATGGAGTTTTACAAAATGTGTAAAGTCAAGTCTAAACCTCAAGTATTTAGATGCAGTAGGTCTGGATTTAAGAGTATCTCTTGATATTATTAGAAATCTTCAAAAATTGGAGAGAACATTATTTACTGCTGTAAGAAATATAAAATGTTAAAAACACCTTTGGAAGACACCTTGGCAGGTTCCACTATAAGACTAATGAAATATACACCTTTGGATTTGTCTAAGTTAACTGGCATTTTACACCCACATGAAAAGCTGCCAATGGATGCTGTAGCAGATTTATTCATAATTATCCGAACTTGGAAATGTCCTGTTCACATTCATAGGTGAGTGAGTAAATAAACAGTGGCAAGTCCAAGTGACAGGACAGGACGTGATCCAGCGGTAAAGAGAAGCACTGAGGTGGGGAAAGTTATGGGAATGCAGATCCATATCACTGAGTAAATGGGCCAGTCTGTGAAGTCTCCATACTGTGTAGAACAATAGCTACTCCGGAGAAGACAAAGCTGCGAAGACAATAGAAAGTTAAGTTACTGTCAGGGACTTTGGAGGGAGGAAAATGAATAGCCAAAACACAGGATTTTGAAGGCAGTGAAACTGTTCTGTACAATACTGGGTATTTGTTATACAAATGCCAAAACATAGAATGCACTAAAACAACAGTATTAATGTTCACCACCAACTTGGAGTGGTAATGATGTGCCCACGTAGACATCTGGGCACTCACCATCATGGTAGGCTTGGGAGCATGTGCACATGTGCATTTGGATGGTTGATAATGAGGGGATAATTTTTCTGTCAGGGACAATTCAAGTTTCTGAGAACCTAAAATAGCTAAAAATAATAAAATGTACTATTCCAGTATTTTTTAAAGTTTCCACATATAATTTAGAATTTTGGCACATCTGTAAGCCACAAAAAATATCTACTAGAGGAAAAATGTCTATGGCAGTCATAGTACACAAATTGACTCTGCTTCAAAGGTCAGAGGAATTGAAACTATTAGGGCTCCTTGTTATGTAGAGCATTCGCAAACTGCCCACCACATTTTCTAAGAGGTAAATCTATGATTTTGTACTTATTTTGATTATACTTACTGTAGGCATTGCTGGTTATCATTCTTCCATGCTTTCATACCCACCTGACTTATTCAGAGGACCCTAAGGCATCATTTGTTCTGGTAGAGATTCCAGATGATAGATTGAGCCAAAGCTGTAGCTTTGGGTCTGTCTCTCATTTACCATCACTCTTCCCTAGTGAGCATTCTCTGTTCCCTCACTCGTTCATATTTGACACATCTTTTAGTTTGCCTTTGAATCACCTTTCACTTTGTGAATCTCTAACACTTGCTTATAGAATTGGAAGCTGGCAGGGGATGTCCCTGCAATGAACAGGGAGGGAAGAAATCTCCTTTCCTTGCGGTAATGTTAGGCATCTGGATTCTTTTGATAGAGTCTCATAAAATGATATTGATGTAGTTTAGTTAGGACGATTTGGGCCATAAGCATGGGAATCTCAGTTTACAGTGTCTTAAATAATGAAGGGATTCATTATCTTGCATCGCAAGGACCCTGGAGGAGGGCCATTCCAAGGTGAGGCAATTCAGCCTTTTGGAATGTCCTCAGAATCCTGCTTCCCTTTCTCTTCTTTCCAGTCAGCGCTTCCCTCAGGCTGGCTTCCTCCATGGCCTCAGGATGTCAGCTGCAACATCGAAAAGTGAAACCTGGTTTACTGTTGGGGTTTAAGGTGGGCTCTGGATCTGGGGATGGGCTTGCTTCTCAAGAAACTGATAGAAACCTCTGTACCTGACTAAAAATGGGGCGTAATGAGTGTATGATGAAGAAAACTGGAATTAGGTGAAAAACAAAATAGTTTCTGAGTGAGCAAGTGGCAAGGTTCTTTACATTCTTAACACAAAGACATTTTCTTTGTTCAGAGTATGTTGTTACAATGTTTCTGGAAAATAGGGTATTATGGGAATGGCTTGTTACTGAAGAATAAACAAATATATTAGCTTGAAACTCATTTTGAGAACTTTTCACTTGAGGACTGTATCTATATCACTTCTGCCTTTCTTCTACCAATTTCCATTCATGACCCCTTCTTCTTTTCATTGTTGCACGCACACGTGCCCTACTGAGTTCATTTGGCATTGCTCAAATGTACATGAGTCCAGAGCTGATCACTTGGGATAGACAACTTATGCAGGAGCTAATAACAGTATTCTGCTGACCAAATGCTTATATTCTGCATCTGTCTAAGAAAAATTAATGTCTCTATAGAAAGTAATGTGTGCATAGATCCATATTAATCACAAATTGTTGATTGTTGGACCAACATAAAATGCTTGTATCTTGACAGGGAAGACCTTCATCTCTCAGAAGCAATGGCTCTTTTATTTATTAAAGAAATCTTTCACAATGACAATCTACCAATAACTTTTTAAAGGGAGGTTTGAAATGGGAGTCTCTTGGGCTCTCCTGACCCACACAATATGATTAAAAGATTATTGACAAAGCATCAGGAAGAGAAAATACAATGTTTAATAAGCTGAATAATTAAGCACAAATTACACTTCTATTTGAAAAACTTCATTCAGTGTCAACATAGAATTCTTTCTAATTGAGCCTGGTCAAATGGAAAGTCAGGAAATTAAGAAAGTCAATATTGACATGCATGTAGTCTGAAGAGTCACGGACTTTGATTTGCTCAGTCTCCTTTGAAAGAAAAGCCTAGCAGGGTGGATGTTGATTGGTGCTTAAGTTTAAAGTTAACTTGCAGAAAAAACTAACAGCTTTATGAAGATAGATGGGCCAATAGTGTATATCACTCACAGAAGAAAATGGAATAAGCACTCGGAATGAGAATTCCATTTATCCTGACCTAATGTGTGTGTGGAGAGCTGTTTCACTCAGTTCTCACCTCCCCTTGAGGCAGCTGCAATATGAAGCACGTATAATCACGAAGAGTTATGTAATTATAGATCACAGTGTGTTGTAAATTCAAGGCATTTTTAGTTCATGTCTTTGTACATACGTGTCAGCCTGTTACCAAGTATACTGTTTTCCTCAATGCAGATGTTAATGTGCAGATGTTAATGTGTCAGAGTTTAGCTGACTGAGAGCCATTAAGTAATTTTATCTCTGATACCTATGCTCATAATACATTTATCAAAGCAACAGAAAATTACAAAATCACAATCACAGAACTAAACATTTTCATGCCAGTGTGTGGATGTGTTTGTATGTGTGTGTGTGTGTGTGTGTGTGTGTGTGAGAGAGAGAGAGAGAGAGAGAGAGAGAGAGGCAGAGGGAGAGAGAGACAGAGACAGAGACAGAGAAAGACAGAAAGACAGAGAGACAGAGAGCATACCCTGATAACATCATGTAATAACTTCAGGTTTGGGTGGAATAGTTCTATTTTGTTAAATATATTTTTAAATTAAAATATAGTTACATCACTTCCCTCCTTCAGGTTCCCTCCTCTAGAGCTTCCCATTTCCCTTCCTTTAAGCCCTCCCAGGCTCCACCTCTCTTAAGTTAATGGCTTTGCTTCTTTTTCTTTGATTATTAGTGTTTTACACACACACACACACACACACACACACACACACACACACACACACACAGACACAGACAGAACCTTCTGAGTTTTTTCTTGTAGTTTGTCTGTTTTCAGGGCTGACCACTTGAATCAGATATTCAGTTAGGAAGTTCATTGATGGGAAAGGCTAATTCTGTCCATGCGAAGTCTTGTTTGTAGTTCTTAGTCTAGGGATGGGACCCTGTGAGATTTTCTTCTTTCTGCATAAGCATGTTTATTGATATTGTCGTTGTTTGGGTTTGTTTAGAAAGCCATTTTAGGAGATTCAGTTTCACACTGGACTTGTTATTCCCGTGGTTCTTACAATCTTTCTTCTTCCCTGGGCCTTAGGTAGAGGAGTTGTGTTGCAGATAGATCACTGGGGTTGGGTTCATGACCCATTGGTTTCTGTAAAGTTTTCTGTTACAGTTTTCCCTAACAGTCTATATCTATTTAAATTGTTTATGTGATTGTGACTTAGCTTTGGTAAGTGGTATCTATCAAGAAAACTGTTCATTTCATTTAGATTTTCCAGTTTTCCAGTTTTGTAGAGTTCAGGTTTTTCTTTTCTTTTTCTTTTCTTTTCTTTTCTTTTTTTTTTTTTGAGGCAATAAAACTTTATTTAAAAACAAAACCACTTGGAAAACATATTTTGGGCTTGACAACAATCTGACAAGTATTATCCCTGTTTCAAGTAATTAGTTGGTATAAATATAACATAGTACTTATCCAAAAGATAAGGTACTGTGCTGGGGCCAAAACACTGCACTGCAAAGCCCCAGGCAAAAATGGCATTTGGTAAAGCGTGTACCAGTCTTACTCTATAGTGATCCTAGCTTTCCTTGGCCCAAGTTTCTTACTTTTAGGCATCCTTGTAGCTAGAGGATTATCTCTAAAAGGCTCTGTGAACTCAGGGGCTGAGGGAGTAATTACTGGGTTTGGACTTCTTTTTGTAAAACTTAGGTTTTCCCAAACCTAGTACTTCTCAACAGCTCCTATTTGACTGTTTATTCTCAGTTACTGGTACGTCACAATCAAAGCCCCTTGCTCTTCATGGGGATGTGTCACTTTGCCACAGAAGTCAGAGAAAGAGACTTCCCATGCAGTGTGATACTGCCCTGCTTCTTCTGGGCTTTTAGAATGGTAGAATTTGAAGACATGGACTTTCCCTTGCAGTGTGATACTGCCCTGCTTCTTCTGGGCTTTTAGAAAGATAGAATTTGAAGAAATGAACTTTCCCACTTTGATGGCTAAAAATACAAGAAACCTTTTAGAAGTTATTTAAATAAAACTACTCTCCTCCTGTGCTTTAAATCCACAGTGTGCTCTTGCATATAAGACAAAAGCAAATAGAAATCTGCAAAGGAAACCTTTTTCTCCCTCTAAATTACTAGCCTACTGGGTGTTGTTTCAGAGCACATGAAAGGTGTGTGTGGTAAACAGAAGCTTGGCAACAGACACCTCTCCTCAAACTTTAGCTGCAGGCTGAAAAGAGCTGCCAGCTTGGATGTCTGTGTAGTAAGAATCTGAGCTCTTGGTACAAGGGCAATCTCTCCTGCCAGAACAAGCACTGTACACCAAAATTTAGGATCTAGAGTTCGCCCCGTGCTATCTGTGATTCAGATTTTAGCACCAGCTTCTTTCCACATCACCTTTTCAGATCCAGATTCGAAGGAACTGGTGTCCAGAGGTGAGCAGCATGGAACTTGCTGTGTCCTGAGTTTTCCTCATTCAAACATTACCTAACACACTAAACTTCCATTCTTCCTTTTAGATAGCGAGCCCTCAGGCCCATGGTCACTTGCAAACAATTTTATTTCCCAGCGGATGACAGAGACTCCTTCATCTTCTTAGTCATTGTTGGGATGAGGTGCATGTGGTCATCCACACACTTGATCACACAGCTGTACAGCTGTCGCTTCACCTGCAGCTCCTTATTTCCTGCATCTACTGAGTCTTTGGCTTTGTCATTGCAATGCATGGTGCACCGTGCCAGGCGGTCCTGAAACCTTTCCAGCTCACTGGTCACCAAGGCCTGAGATTGAGTCAAAGGTGCATGGCAGCGCTCAATGCATTGGTGCACCTGCTGTATAGATGCCTGGTTGTCCTCACAGCAGTTGGCGCTGCACCGGAACATGAAGCCCTGTATCTTCCCGATGTTCTCCCTCTCCACACTTTTCACCATGGCATCCACAGCCTCCTGCACTGGGAGCTGCTGCACCTCCGCCATGGCGACTCTGAGCTGCGCGACGCCGTGCCACGCCTGTGCCCCAAGTTCAGGTTTTTCAAGTATGACCTAATGATTCTTTGTATTTCCTCAGTGTCCCCCTTTTAGATTCTGATTTTGTTAATTTGGATATTCTCACTCTGGCTTTTAGTTGGTTTGGTTAAGAATTTGTGTATCTTATTGATTTTCCAAAAGAACCAATTCTTTGTTTCATTGATTCTGTGGACTGTTCTCTTTGTTTCTATTGCATTGATTTCAGCTCTCAATTTGATTATTTCCTGTTTTCTAGTTCTCTGAGGGTGGGGAACATGCATTTGCTTCTTTTTGTTCTAGAGCTTTCAAGTGTGCCTTTGAGTTGCTAGAGTGAGATATTTCTGATTTTTGTATTTGGGCATCTAGTACTATGAACTCCCATTGTGTCCTATAAGGTATGTTGTGCATTCATTTTAATTGAATTCCAGGACCTTTTAAATTTTTAAATTTCTTCCTTGACTCCATAGTTGTTCACTAGAGAGTTCTTCAGTTTCCATCAGTTTGTACATTTTCTGTTGTTGAAATCCAGTTTTAACCCATGGTGGTCTGTTAGGATACACAGGGTTATTTCACTTTTCCCGTTTCTGTTGAGACTTGGCTTTGTAACTGAGTTTGTGATAAATATTGGATAAAGTTCTGTGAGGTGCTGAGAAGAAGGTGTATTATTTTGCATTTGGGTGAAATGTTCTTCAGATCTCTGGTTATGTTCATTTGGTTCATAACATCTGTTAATCTCATTATTTCTGTCTGGATTTTGTCTGGATGACCTTACCATTGGTGAGAGTGAGGTAATGAAGACTCCCACTATTAATGTCTGAGGTTTGATGTGTGATCTAAACTTTAGTAATGTTTCCTTTACAAATGTGGGCACACTTGTGTTTGGGGTATAGATGTTAAGAACTGAGAAGTTATCTTGGTGGATTTTCCCTCTTATGCGTATGAAGTGCCCTTCTCCATCTCTTTTGATTAATTTTGGTTGAAAGTCTATTTTGTTCGATATTAGAATAGTTACATCAGGTTGGTTTTTGTAGCCATTTGTTTAGAAAATCTTTTTCCAGCCCTTTACTCAGAGGTACTGTGTATCTTTGATGTTAAAGTGTATTTTTCTTGTATGTAGCAGAAGATGGATCATGTTTTAGCATTCTTTCTGATAGTCTGTATCTTTTTATTGAGGAATTGAGTCAATTGATATGCAAAAATATTAATAACCAATGATTATAATTCTGGTAGTGTGTGTTTGTGTGCTTCCCTTCTTTTAGTTTTTCTGGAGTGAGATTATTTATTTCCTTCCAGTGCCTTCTGTAGGGCTGGATTTGTGGGTAGATACTGTTTAGATTTGACTTAGTCATGGAATATCTTTTCTTCTCCATCTATGAAAGTTGAAAGTTTTGCTGGGCATAATTGCCTAGGCTGGCATCTGTGGTCTCTTAGAGCCTCTAGCACATCTGTCCAACCCCTTCTGGCTTTTTAGAGTCTCCACTGAGAGATTCGGTATTATTCTTTTTTTTTTTAAAAGGGTACTTTCTTTTCTGGTCCACTCTTTCAGTGTTCTATAAGTTTTTTTGTACTTTATAGGTTTGTCCCTTTCTTTGTTTTGTATGTTTAGTGTTTTGATTATTATATGGCAAGGGTACTTTCTTTTCTGGTCCACTCTTTCAGTGTTCAGTTTTTTTGTACTTTATAGGTTTGTCCCTTATGTTAGGAAAGTTTTCTTCAATGTTTTTGTTGAAAATATTTTCTGGGCCTTTGATCTGGGAATCTTCTCTTTCTTCTATTTCTTTATTCTTATGCTTGATCTTTTTATAGTGTTCCAGATTTACTGCATGTGTTGTGCTAGGAATATTTTAAATTTATCATTTTTTTGACCAATGAATCTATTTCTTTTTTTATATCTTCAATGCCTAAGATTCTCTTTTATCTTTTGTATTCTGTTGGTGATGCTCATATCTGTAGTTCCTGTTTGCTAACTCAGACTTTCCACTTCCAGAATTTCCTCAGTTTATTTTTTTCCTTTATTGCCTCTATTTCAATTTTTAGATCTTAAACAGTTTCCCCCACTTGTTTATTTGTTTCTTGGCTTTCTTGGCATCTTTAAGGGATCTATTCATTTCCTCTTTAGGAACCTCTATTATTTTCAGGTAGTTAGTTTTAAGCTCCTTTTCTTGTGTTTCAGCTGTGTTGGAATATTCATAACTTGGTGTAATAGTCAAGCTGGGCTCTGGTGGTGCCATATTGCCCTAGTTGTAGTTGATTATGTCCTTACACTCCAGATTGCTTTCTTACTCTGTGTCGGTCTAGGCATCTGAGTTTGGGGTAAATATAAGTTTAGGTTCTTATTTATGAGTTTGCTTTTGTTGGAAGGATGTTTTGCTCTGCAGTTGCTGTTTCTTCTTTGGTCTTCTGGTCTTTGTGGTGTATATTTCTGACTGCTGGGGTGTGATCTCTGGTTCAGCTGGGAGTCTCTGTTAGAGTTGGTAGCTAGCCTTATGATAGCTAGAGTGCACTTTGGTCAAGTATGGGGTCTTCATTCTTCTGACTGGCATGACCTGTATGTGAGCAGTGAATATCTGCCTGAGGTAGGGATGGTGGCAAGGCAATGGTGGCAGGCGTAGAGTGTGGGGCAGAAAGGGCTGTTAGCAAGGTGGCTGTTCTGACTGGCCTGCATCTTAGCAACAGATGTCTACCTGTGTAGGGGTGGGAGCATAGCAGTGGGAGTGGGCAGGTGTGTGTGTGTTTGTGTGTGTGTGTCTTGGCAGGTAGGTCCCTTAACTTTTCTCACTGGTGTGAACTGCACCTGAGCAATGTAAGTCTACTCAAGGTGGGGGTGGGGCATGAAGGCGGGGGCTAGTATTGGTGGGACAGGAAGGGTGTCTGCAGAGTGGGTCTTGGGAATCCAAACTGAGGATATGGAAGGCTTCTTGGGGCAGGAGGGGCTCATATCTGTTCTAACTGACCTTCTCCTTTTGCACTGACCTCCCTCACCCTTCTCATTTCAGTTTCTGTGATTCCTCCAAGTTATATACACATATCTGAATAGTTGTAGCAAGAAGCCACAGATAATAGAGAGTAAGTAGTGTTTGTATTTCTAGGTTTGAGTCACCTTACTCAATACAATCTTTTCTAGGTATATAAATTTACATGCAAATTCCATGATTTATTTCCTACCAAATGATTTATTTCCTACCAAATAGTTGTTTGTGTACCATTGTGTACATTATTATTACATTATTATTACCCACTAGCTTTT
The DNA here is from genome assembly GCA_004025045.1 of Sigmodon hispidus. NCBI lineage: Eukaryota > Metazoa > Chordata > Mammalia > Rodentia > Cricetidae > Sigmodon > Sigmodon hispidus. The sequence goes on from PVIH01007095.1 coordinate 42,180, forward strand.
TGAAAGACATTTAGGTTGCCTCCTTTTCCTAGCTACTATGAATAGAGCATCAATGAACGTGGCTAAACAAGTATCTGTGGAGTACGATGTTGGATCACTTGGACATATGCCAAAGAATAATATAGCTGGTATATCAGGACAAATGTCAGATGGCTATAGTTGCATGTACTCATGTTTGGGTCTTCTATTTTATTCTACTGGTCTATATTTTTGGCTTTGTTTTAACATCACATTTCTTTTTTATAACTGTGAATTCTGGAATGACAATCCATTCATCACTGTTCTTTTTTTCAGAATGACTGGATATTCTGGTTCCTTATGAATATTAGAGTATGAAGAATGTTGTGGGTATTTTTTTGAGACTGTATTGACTCTATAAAGTGATCTTGGTAGGATGGTCATTTTCACAATATTAAATCTACTGATACATGAACATGGGGTTCCTTGCTATTTTCTAATATTTTTCATAATCTTTCTTGAGACTTTAGGATTTTCATGCAAGGTCACAGGCTTGGATCTATTTGCATTTTTCTACACAATTCTATCCAGCTATGCCAACACCATTTGTTAAATATACTATCTTTTTTCCATTGAATACTTTGAGCCTCTTTGTCAAAAATCAGGTGTTCATAGGTTTTTGGGTTAATGTCTGGATGCTCAAATGAAATAAAAAGAAAACCCAAACTACCATTTCAGGCCCAGGTAGATCAACAGCAAAATGCTACCGTACATTCAGAGAAAAATCTATAACCAAAACTACTTTATTTATTAAAAAGAAATAGAAACAGATGGAGTACACTCAAACTTATTCCATGAAACAAGCATTACTATAATACCAAAACCAGGTAAACACACACACACAGACACACACACAGACACACACACACACACACACACACAAAACATCTCAATGTAAAAAATCCTCTGAAATACTAGAAAACTAAAACTAAATTTAGACATATATCAAGATCATTCACCACAACCAAATGGCTGTAGCCCTGAAATGAAAGTATGGATCAACATACTTAAGTCAATAAATACAAAAATCATATAAGTGGACTCAAAGACAAAAAGTACATGACCATCTCATCTCAATAGATGCAGAAAAAGCCCTCAAAAAATCTACCATGCTTTTCTGATAAAAGTTCTAGAGAGTAGGACTCAGAGTGTTTCCTTCCTAACAATCAAAGCTTTATGTGAGAAAACCAAGTTAACAAATGGAGAAAAACTCAAGCCATTTAAGTCAGGAAGGAGCTGCGTTTTTCTGAAATTGTTGTTTGCTTGAGGTCTCAGCATGCGTCCTATTTTATGGGAGCTCTCATGGGCTGCAGAATAGAATGCATATCCTGTGGTGTTTGGATAGAGTATTTCATAGATATTTGTTTGCTCCATTTAATGTAAGATGCCATTTTATTTTGAAATTTGGCTTATTTTTGGTTTAGATGACTATTAGAGAAAATGGGTATTAGAATCACATTATTGGTTTGGTATTAATCTGTGCTTAATTTCAGCAGTGTGCTTTTAATGAAATTGGGTGTGCCTGAGTTTGGTGGGTATCTGCTTAGGATTATAATGTTTTCTTTCCTTCTTTTAGAAACTATTTATTTCATTTTTATTTTGCATGTATAGGTACTTTGTCTTCATGTATCATACACATTTTATCACATTTCTGTCTTCTGCCCATGGTGGCTAGAAAAGGACTCCATTTCAGATCTCCTGGAAATGGAGTTACAGATAGTTGTAAGCAACTGTGCTGAGGAGCTGGGAACTGAACCTAAGTTGTCTGGAAGAGCAACAAGTTCTCTTACCTGCTGAGTCATCTTCCAAACACCATGGAATGGTTTTGTTGTTTTGTTTTTTGTTTTATTATTATTATTATTTGTTCCCTTGATTAGAATAAAGTCTTTATCTCTTTGGATTAATTTTAATTTGAAGTCTATATTATTAGATATTGGAATGACAATGCCTGCTTTCTTTTATCAAGAATTCTTTGTCCACCCTTTTTCTTTAAGGTAGTACTTATTTTTAAGAACAAAAAAAAAATTCTAGTAGAAAATTGAAACATAGATTTTATTCCTTAACCCATTCTGCTATTTCATATCTTCTGAATGGAAAATTGAGGCCATTAATTTTAAAGTTATTATTAAATGATGTGAATTGACTGCAATCATTTTGTTGGTGTTTTTTTTTTTAATTTTGAGTTCTTAATTATGCTTTGTATTTCATTACTTATAATTTGAACTTTCTAGAGTCTTCTGTTTTTTCTTCTCCAGGTTGAACTTTGCTTTCAATATTTGCCTTAGGGTTGTCTTGGTGGACATAGATTTTTGTTTTCTGTTTTGGTTGTTTGTATCATAAAAAGTTTTTATTTTTTTTTCTACTGTGGCAGGTAGTTTTTCTGGGTAAAGTAGCGTAGGTTGATAGTCATGGTCATGTTGTTCAGGCTGTTTCGGCTTCCAGAGTTTTATCAGTTACTCGGATAGGTTTGTTTTTGGATGGGATTTGTCTTTTCTCTTGCATCTCTCAGTATCTTTCTTTGCTATGCCTATTTATTGTTTTAGCCATGATATACTATGGACAAATTTCTTATCTGGTCTTGTCTACTTGGGGTTTCCTGTGCTCACTGTGTTTGTGTAGGTGTGTCTTTCCTTAGGTTAGAGAAGTTTTCTATGATCTTTAGGATCTTGTCTACAGTGTTGATTTGAGATTCTTCTCCTTCAAACTTCTCTGTAATTGAAAGAGTTAGTCTTGGCATGGTGTCTTATATTTCCCAGATGTTCTTTTTCTATGTTTTTTTTTTTTTTTTTGCCTTCTTTGCTTGTGTTGTCTAATTTCTGTAGTTTATCTTCAAGTTCTAATATCCTGTCTTCTACTTGACCCATTATATTTAAACCTTTTCCTTTTGAGTTTTCTAGTTGGATTATTGAGTTTTCCAATTCTACTTGCATTTCAGCTCAAATTCTCTTTAATATTTCTATCTTTTTACTGAATTCTGATTAGTAATCATAAATTGGCTTTGCTGTTTTATTTAGTGCTGTTTTATATTTTCTCAGACATCACTCAGACATTTATTATTATCTTCTTGAAGTTCAATGAAGTTTTTTGTTCAAATCTTAACTCAAATATCTTTAATTCTTTTATAAAGTTTTTTGGAAACTGTTCTTTTAAATTTTGTGTCCTGTAATTAGATAGCTGTCATTAGAGAATATTTCTCCAGAAGTGGTAGATAGGAGACATGCTGTCTTGGCCACTCATGTTGTTTTTGAGTTTGTGGTGTGTCCTGGGTATATAGACATGTTTCTTTATGTGTCTGATGTGAAAATCCGGCATATATTGGATTGGTCCAGTGCAGGAGTTGTAAGACTAGACCTGGACAGCAAAGCTAGAGCATGAGCTGTTTAATTGGACAAGGCAAAGATGACTTGTGAGTGTAGAGATGGCTGTGGGAGGAGGTGTGAGAGAGGGAAGGAGTGACTCCCCAGGCAAGGGGAGCTCTCAGACAAAGTAATCAGTTCTTAGGATGCATGTCTGGAGTGGGCCTGCTATACTTTCTTTGTTTGTAGAAATTAATACATGAGTGCTGTATTTAAAGCATTTATATTCTTTGTCCAATTCCTCCTATGTTACCCTCCTTCTCACATTCATAACATTTTCTTCTCTAATTACCATTTCACACATATGCATATGTGTATGAATAAATACAATGTGCTATGTCAACTTGGTGGCATTCATGTGTATACATGTTCAGGGATGCTGGGAGAGGGAGCCTAGACTTCTTCAGAAATGAGTCTCCTAATAAGATATTCAACCCTGATTGGTCAGTCCTAAACTTTAGCTTAAAATTCTCCAGTTTTTAGAAAAGATTCATTTTATAAAATGTCACAGGCTGCATTCAAAAGGTTGCTTATACCATAAGCAAGACAAAAGAGAGTATATAATGGTGACCACTGGTGTGGTCAGGGACCGGAAAGAAGAAAGAGCAGGTTGTTTACCCTGCATAGTATACTTAGCTGATTCCCATATGCATATAGTTGGAGTTTCAAGCAATTATTGTCCTTGTTTGTCACATTCAGGGTCACCATTGCCTCAGCACAAACAAAGCAGCTCATTAGGAAGAGATGTTTGGGAGAACAGTGCGACTCATTTACTTGAAAAATAGAGTGTGAAAGAAACCCCCAGATAACAATATTTTCAAGTTAGTTTTTATTCCAGAAGAGACACAAGGGGGTTGTCATACATGTGAAGGGCCTTTAGAGTGAAGAATTCACATGTCCTTCAACTCCTGCTCTTCTGTTTTGGAAACCAATTGGCATGGAAGTCATTAGAAATGACCTTCCTGTTGTCCTTGCCATGTGCTCTCAGCTGGAGGTAGGTACCAGTCTAGCATTCAGCCTTCTTCAGACCCAGGATACTCAGATAAAATACGTGAGAGAAAAGAGAGAAGATGAAGAGGGTAGATAGATGGGGAAACCGAGGGCGTCAGGAAGCTGACTGTGAGCTGCCTTTGAAGATTTTCTATAAAATTGCATGTACTAAGCACTCCAGCTTTTTTTGGGGGGTGGGGTAGCAGATTATACAAACAGGAAATGATTCTAGGATAGTTTTTAATATTTTGTTTGTAGAAGTTATAATCATGCTGACATCCTTTTTGTCTACAGAGAGAAGAATATTTTATTAGAAAATATTTTATTTTCCTCTTTGAGGGGCAAATACTACTGCCATGAGGCTTCAGCTGTGTGAATTTATGTGAAAATGTGTCTGTGGGGCAGGAGAGATGGATATGGATAAAGCACTTGCCACTGAAATATGAGAACTAGAGTTTAGATTCTCAGAATATATAGAAAAGCTGATAAGGCTGATGATTGCCTGTTACCCCAGAACTCAAGAAGTAGAATTAGAGGTCCCCTGGGTGAGCTGGCTAGCTAGACTAGCAGGAATCCATTAGCTCTGGGTTTAGTGAGGGACTATCTCCATAGAGAGTGGTTGAGGAGGATACTGATGTTAACTTTGGGCCTTCACAGCCATGCATTCACATATGTACATATATATATATATATATATATATATATATATATATATATATATAAATATATACACATGTATACTGGAAGATGCACCAACACACATGCAAGCAAAAATTGATCTTTTCTCAATTTGCTCAATATGCTCCCAAGTGTCTTTACTCTCACAAGCCTCAGTCTGGCTGACAAGCAATTGGGAATGAAAAGACTTGCTATTGAGGAATCTCCTGTGCTGACCTGGTGCCATCCTGACAGCTGGCCTGCTCATGAGGGAAGGTGATCACTATGCCAACAAGAAGTTGCATAAGAAGGTGCAGAACCACATAGAATCTAATGAATCTGGATGGTTGGCAGGTCCATGTTGGATATGTGAAGATATTTGATGAGTTGGGAGTGACAGGAATCTATTAAATTATCATTGTTTACCACCATGGTCATGGCAGTTTAGTGTTTAAAATCGACAAAATATTAGGATTTGAAGTAAGTTATGCTACTTAATTGGATGTTGTAGTTAGAGTTACTATTGCTATGATGAAAAATTGTAACCAAAAGTAAATTGAGGAGGAAAGGGTTTATTTTGCTCACTATTTCTTATCATAGTTCTTTAATGAAGGCAGTTAGAATAGGAACTAAAACAGTGCAGGAACCTAGAGGTAGGATCTGATGCAGAGGCCATGGAGGAGCATTGCTTACGGGATTAATCCTCATGATTTTCTCAGCCTGATTTCTTATATCAGCTATGGGGGAGTAATATTCCAGGAATGCACTTCTCACAATTGGTTGGACCCTTCTATATCAGTCATCAATGAAGAAAATGTCCCACAGGCTTGTTTATTGCCTGACATTTTGGAGGCATTTTCTTCCTTCTTTCCTTTCTTTTCTCTTTCTTTTTTCTTTTTTCTTTTTTTTTTTTTTTTTGATATGGGCTAAGGTCTATTTTACATATGTTTTTACCCAGGAATGTTTCTCCCTCCCATCCACATTGCCAAGTCCCAGGTGCCCTCATTCTTTTTTTTTTTTTTTTTTTTAATAGAATAAAGTCTTTTTTATTCCTCGTTCCAACTCCCTTCTCTGTCCTGACTCATCCTGGTCAGCCTTCAGCCTCCCTCCTCCCCATCCCCCTATCCATCCTCCCCAGAAAGGTGCCAACGTGGATTAGCTCAGCATCCACTCCAGGCAAGTCCGATTTCCTCATCCTAATATCAAGACTGGGTTAGGTGTTCCTCTGGAGGGAATGGGCTCTAAGGTCCATGCACAGAAATAGTGAGTCTCCACATACTGCCCATGTCAGTGGACAGTTGCCTATCCTTGGAGGCCTAGTTCCTTTTCCTGATGGTTCCCAGGTGGCTGTTCTTGATTCATAGAGCTCCCCAGAGCTCTTATCAGCTATCACTGTGAGAATTTTCCTCGTAGTCTCTATCCTCTTGCTCATATAGAGTCTCCTCCCCTGCTATGAGCTGGACCAGGGACTCAGCCCAGTGCTCAGCCATGTATCCCTGCCTCTACCTCTATTCATTTTTGGATGTATGATCTGTGATGGGACTTAGGGTGATTATTCATTTGATTATAGGGGAAGTCCTGTTTAGGCAACACCTTCACTATTGGTTGGAGACTTGGTCAGGGACATCCTGTGAGTTTTTGGAGGTTTCCCTAGCATCTGATATTTTTCCAACCCTACATTAGCTTCCTCTATTATTATTCCTCTTTTTTTTCTCTCCTAGAGGTGTTTTCTTAGTTGAGATTCCCTCCTCTCAGATAACTCTTGCTTGTGATTAGTTAGCATGAAAATTACTAGAACATTAGATCAACATAAAAGTTCCCTGTGTGAGGATAAATCTGATGTATAGTCTTACAAAATTATTGCTTTGAGTTTTAACTATTAGATTACAACAAAATAATAGATTTTGATTAAAATGTCCTGAGCTGGACATCTATAGAACTGTCAAAAATAAAGGCTCTGCTGCATGTCCTAAAACAGAAGGATCTCTTCTGCCCAGAGTATCTTGCCCTAGACAAGGTGTGTCAGGAATTGTTTGTTCTGTTATAAACAAGATCTACAGACTCCAGCTCAGTGTTTTGCTCAAAGGAGATTCTTTGGAAGCTCTTTGTGAGTTACTAATGGCTTCCCTTTAGTATATCCTGCTTCTTCCCTTGCTCCCACTATAAAAGGAACATTTGCCTTTCTTCACAAAGAGCTCTTGGGATGTGCAGGAAAATGTGGCTGATAACGATAGTACATCTTTTTCCTTTTTGAGGGATTTGTAGAGGTACAATCCTAGCTTTCTTGCCATTGGTAACTGATAATGTAAAATACAATCTTACTTAAAGAGGACAGCGGGTTTGTTCAGCTCCAGCTTTTGCTGCCTGGCAGCTGCATTCTATGACTCTTCCAAGGACAACGAAGGGCTCATTAAGTCTAGAATTTCCCCAGCTGGTTGCTTTAACATCAAATAGTAAAACCAAGAAAGGACAAAGCCTCCTTGTTCTCCTACAGTGACCAGCAATGCATTCAGTTCTGGCACATGAAAGGCAGCTTTCAAAGCATCTGGAGTAGAGGCCAGACAGAAGATAGACAACTGAGGGCATGCCTGGCATGTGGACTCCACATGTGAGATTTGACACTAATCTTTAGGAAAAATAAAATGTCATCTTCTGACCTGAACTCTTCAGCTTGGGAAGCAACTTTGGCTTCCTACATCTCTGCTCCCCACATGGGACAGTTTAATTTTCTTTCTTAACTGCCTTATTACATTCTGTGATCTTTATGGGCAGCTTGGATGACTCTTGGCTGCTACTGCTTGCTTTACACATTGCAAGGTGGGCTCCATATCCTAAGTTGTGTTAAATTGATAAAAATGGACACTTGTTTGGGGAACAATAGATGTATTCAGGATACAAAATGCATCAGGAACAGTGAACTAATTTTAAAATTCATGAAAAAACACTAGAAACACAGGAAACAAAATATATAGTGGTCAGAACTAAGTAAAAAATAAGACAACTTAAGTTTCTCATTGTCTCTTTTTGGCGAGGGCATTGTGCTAAATCATTCAGGTCACAGGGACAGTTTTTAGCTTTCTGCTTCACAAGTCAGTGAGATACTGTTTGTTTAAACAATTTCAGAGTCAATATAGAGTAAGTGTAGCCCTTATACCTGTGTACTGGTTCATTTTTAATGTCACCTGGATACAAAGTAGGGTCACATGGTAAGAGGTAAACTCAATTGAGAAATGGACTCCATCACATCGGCCTGAGGATGTGTCGGTTGGGAACTGGCCTGATGGATGACTGATGTTGGAGGATGTAGACCACTGTGGGTAGCACCATCCCTAGGCAGCTGGGACTGGGCTTCTCAGAAAGCAACAGAGCAAGCAAATTATGAATAGAATTTCCCCATTTCTCTATGGCCTCTGCTTCAGTTCCTGCCTCCAGGTTCCTGACTTGAGTTCCTGTCCTGGATTCCCACTATGTTGGACTATAACCTGAAAGCTGAAATTAATTCTTTACTTTCCAAGTTGTGTTTGTTCATAGTGTTTATTATAGCAACTAAAAGCAAACCAGAGTAACCTGGTACACCAGTGATTAAAGAGGCCTACTGTATTATATTCTGCTGTCTTCTTTTTACTCTCCAGGTAGAAGCCATGAGCTTAGAAGGAAAATTTGATTACTGGGTAGTATAAGAAGAAAATTCAAAGAGCGTGAGATTAAAAGTACTTTGTGATAGTCTTTAAGAAAACAAGTTTCTGAAATACTTTTAATGTGTCATATTATAGTGAAACTTTTATCAAATAAGTCAGAAACACAGAGGGAGGAACGGAGGGAGGGAGGAAGGGAGGGTGCAAATGGTGATGGGAGGGAGAGAGAGATCTTGTTTGCTATTTAAATCTCTTTTGCATTGTGGAATCTTTCACAAATTTATTTATTATCCTCCTCCGTAATCTCTGATTACTCAGCTTGACATTTGGTAGTCTATTATTTCTACCACTTTTGCTATTTTTAAAAACAGACACACAAGATAACCATTTATTTTGTTTCTTTGACTTTTGCTATTAAAATTTGTTCATGTTTATTGTTTGTGTTTATATGTGGTGTGAATGCTGTTGCGTATGTGCCATGTCATGTGTGGAGCCAAAAGGCAACTTTCAGGATTCAGTTCTCTCCTTCCACCTGGTGGGGGCAGTGTTTCTTCTTGTTTCTGCCAGGCTGTGTATTCCAGGCTAGCTGCGCTCCCCCCCCCCCAACAAAGTCCCAGGCAAAAGTCTTATTTCCACTTCCACTCTGAGTGTAGGGTGCTGGGATTACTGATGTGCCTCATGGCTTTTTTGAAAATGTGGATTTTGAGATTGAACTCAGGTGTCAGGCTTGCACAGTGGTCCTGCTTATCATCACAGTTTATGTTTTACTTTTCAACAGCAATAAATGACAGGGCCACCTACAGTTGTGTGTATAGTACGCTCTGACCCTGTTGCTTCATATTCCCTTCTCAGTATTTCTTACTGTTGGACTATTTTTACAATAGTACTCCCCACTTATAAAAACACTACACAGTTTCTTTGTCTTTAAAATTTACTTTTACAGTACTTACAATTATTTTGTGTACTATATTTATTACTGCCGCCATTTTTAAAAAAGTTTCTCCATTAAAATATTACATCTGATATTTTTGCATGTAATGCTTCTATCATATATTCCTCATTGAATTGTCCACAAGATTATTCTGTTGGTAATCCCATTCCCTCTCTGGACTCTTCTGATGTTTCCAGCAGCAGCAGATGTGAGGCCTGAATTCCAGTGCTACTCATCACGTGGCCTAATTTTTGCTCAGCATTTCTTTTTGTTCTGATTAGCCTGGTGATTGTCATACACAGAGCCCCCTCCCCTGTGTCTGTGTGGCCAGGTACCACCTGTTCTCACATCTCTGCCCATTGCCTTCAGGTAGTCAGGCAGTCTCACACTCCCTGAGCTTTGGTGCCAGTGCATGTACTTTCTGGTGAAGCTGACCCTTTGTACCATCAAAGGTCTTTCTTACTCTGGGCTTTGTTTCACCATGGCCAAGCTCCTCTTGCCTCCCTGCTTCTGCACTGGCCTCCCTGCTGCTTCTGCACTTGTCCGTTCAGAAAGGACAACAGAGTAGTAAAAAACAGTTATTTTCATCTTTTCCCAACATTTTCCTACTGAATTAGACTCTTAAAAAGTGAGACTCTTATATTGCCCTGTCAAGGTCACTAAAATGAATTTCATTTGTGCTGAACAGAAATCAGAACTGGTCCAATTACAAGTGACTAATTTTCGTCTTTATACTTGAGGTTCTCCAGCTCTCCCTTGCTAAGAGGAACATTGCAATAGTGGCCACATGCCCTTTCAGTGTGGCAGGCACCCTGCTGAGCTCTTCAAAGGCATTCTTTCACTTAGTTCTGTAACAGCCATAGAAGGTGTGTATTACTATCTCATTCTACAGTTTAATGATTCATTTGAACCTCCTCAGTGTGTTTCTGACTCCAAAGCTCTTGACCATTATTTTAGTCACCAGGATAGAAAAGCTTTTGTTCTGGGTACTTTTGAAAGCATTTGTTGCCTCTTTTAATTTATTTTTTTTTCAAGATTATATGTGTTGGGTGATGCCCTCTGATCAATGCATGAGACAGCTCATGTATTGGTACTTATTTGTTGTTCCATCCATCCATCAATTATTCAGCCAGTCAACCATCTCATTTCATAAACTTTTCTCAGGTGAATGACATGCCTCTTACTGCATGTGGGATCAGTTTTCTTATTGTCCATCTGAACAGGAGCTTGGACTGCTTCAGCAAGCAAATATGTGGTTCCTAAGCTATGTTATGATTCTGCTGTTCTCTCTCTCTCTCTCTCTCTCTCTCTCTCTCTCTCTCTCTCTCTCTCTCTTATTTTCTACGTCTTTTTAGTGGTCACAATAATGAGAAGGAAACACTGAGAGAGGAAGGGAGGGATAAAGAGAAGGCGCAAAGAAAGAAGAGTGTGAGCTGTATTCAGTCTGAACTAGAACCAAGTAGGTAAGGTATTATTTATTCATTTATTTGTTTGCCATGCCTGGGGATTGAACCATCGTGCATGCTGGCTAAGTGCTCTAAAACTGAACTACAATTTTCAGCAGTAAGATTCTAAGCAAGAAGTAAAACAGATAATTTTACATGGATATGAGAGTATTTCGCAGAAATAAATGAGAATAAAATCAAAATAAAAGGAAGAATGAGCAAAGCCTGAATTCAGGACAATATGGAGAACAATGTGCTTCAGGAAAAAACTCTTTGCAGCACATTTAGGTAGCACACAAACAGCTTTTATTGTTGGTAACAATCTCATTAGTTTTGATGGATTGGCTCTACTATGAGAATTTAAGACATTTCAATAGTCATATGTTTCTGTGTGTTATCTGGCTGGTCCCACAGCCATAAGTCACAAATAATCACACAAAGACATATTAACTATAAACTGTTTGGCCTTTGGCTCAGGCTTATTACTTGCTAACTCTTAATCTTTAACTCATGATTCTTATCCATCTTTAGCCACCCGTCTTGGTACTTTTATCTCACGGCAGCATTCTCATCTTGCTTCCTCTATGTCTGGCTGGCATCCTCTGCTCTCTTTGCTTTTTCCAGAATTCTCCTTGTCTACTTGCTTTGCCTCTACTTCCTGCCTGCCTTTTGGCCAATCTGTTTTATTAAGCAAATACAAGTGAAAAATATTTACAGCATTATTACAAACATTTCTAAGAACTTAACACATACACAATTTCACAGAAGCCACAACTGTCAAATAAGAAACATATATGCATAAAAATATAAATATGATTTCAGGGATGAATACTTGACATCAGATAGCCAAGTAACTGGCTTATCCCTGAGGATGGCAATTTCTCTCACTCTCAGCATTTCTTAGTTGCTTTGTAGTTTTTGTTTGTTTGTTTGTTTTGCTTTTTTTGTCTAGGGACAGAGTCTCATGAGTTTTCTCCTTCTGAGTAAGCACACAATGGTGGTGCACTTGTCCAGGTCTTGTTTAGGCAGCCATACTGTTGAAGTTTCATGGGTGAAGCTTCCATATCATTTTTAGGTGACATAATCTCAGAGCAGATTTCCTGTATCTCTGGCTCATCCAGCCATTCTTCCCTCTTCTTCCTCACTGTTCCCTGAACTGAGCACCGCATGACCAATTCTCTGCATTTTGATATGTGGTTTTCTGAATAGTTTAGTTGCAAAGAGAAGTTTATTGGTGAGGAGGGAGAGCTACACTATGAATATGATGAATAATTTTTAGAATATAGTTAGAAATTATTCTGATTTAGTAAAGTAAAAGTGTAAGGTTCTCTTCTAAGATTCATGATCTCACTAGACCCAAGAAGTTTGGTAGGTTTCCAGTGCCAGGCATGCTTTTCCTTCTGTTGAATGAGCTTTAGGGCTAATTAAATAGCTATTGGTTACCACCAATATGTGGGTGCCACTATTACGACATTAGGGATATCCTGTCCAAGTTTGTTATTGTGTGTACAATAGGTGTTACAGCTGAGTAGGACTGTTGGTGACTTCCCTCTCGTAGCAGCTTGGACAGCACTTTCTAGTACTATAAAATTATTCCTCAGGGAAGAGGCTTTCAGGTCCTATACAGCTTAGGTTGTCTGAAACTGAGTACTGCTGTTTGGCCTTTCACCTCTGAGTGGCAGCCAAAGGTAATAGCAATAGCAATAGTAATAGCAATAGTTGGCACTATTCTAGAAATCTCTTAGATTCCCTTGATCAATAATTCAGAAAAAGGTTTTTCTTGCCTGGTGCTTGTTTTTTTTTTTTTTTGTTTGTTTGTTTTTTTCAGAAAGTCTATGAATTTTTGTAGTATCACAAATGAGACTCAGAGCCAAATATTGAGGAAAGGCTGAAATATCAGAGACAGGAAGCACCACAGTCAATTTTCACCCAGCTGTCTTGCATCATCTTCAGCCTCACTCCTGGTCACTTCTGTTTTCTCTGGGTTTCTACAAGCCCTTATATATACATCCAGGTTAGGATTAAAGGCATGTAGCCTTGAACTCACAAAAACAGAATAAGTTCTGTCTCTGGAGTTATGGGATCAAGGGTGGATCAAGTCACCACTCTGGCTCTCCCTGTGCTGGGATTAAGGGTTTATGTGGATCACCTTGTTTATTGCCCTTAAATCTGTCACCATCCTCCACTTTCCAGATTTCTTTTAAATGACAAATACTGGAGAGTTCCAAGGGCTTTTGATTCTTCTATATCCTGAGCATTTAACTGTTCCTGCACCAGCTGTTCTAAGGCCTGCATTTTCTCTTTTATTAATGACCATTGATTAATTAATATAGGCTTATCTGTTAGCCATTTTACAGGTAGTGCTGTGAGTATCTTTGAAAGATCAATAGTTGATGTGCTTTGTTTCTGTACAGCTTGGATAGTTTATGACTGTTTCTCATAATACCTTCTAATATTTATTCCTGAAATATGTGTTAGTTTCTAATTTATTTCTATATTTGGAGGAATGTTAATCTGTGCGTTCTGTTGTAATAAATATTGTCCCCATAAATTTATAGCAATGTTAGCCACATATGGCTTTAATATTCCTCTCTGTCCTTCTGGTCCTATACACTTAAGGCATTCTGCACTTTGTTTTACTTGGGATAAAGACCTAATTCCCACAAATTGAATGTTTACCTCTGGAAGGGGCCAACTTGGATGCCATGATTCTGGTGAAATTACTGATACATCTGCCCCTGTGTCCAATAAACCTTCAATAATAACATAATTTATTTGCACTTTTAATTTTAGTCTTTGTTCACTAATAGACATTTGCCAGAATATTTTTTTACAATTTTTTTCTGAGTTTTTTTTTCTTTTTCTATAGATTCTCTATCATTTAGTTTAGTATGTTTTTTAAAAATGGGTTTTAATTTCTTTAATTGTTCTGGGGAGGTATATCCTCCATGATAGCAGGGTAAGACTGCACTGGATTGGATATGGAGGCTTTTGAAAGCCCCCTTTCGGTGTTTCCTGAAGGCAGAAGGTTACCTTGTCTGTTTCGTGTTGACCAACATTCATTAATCCAGTGTCCACCTTTTCCACACTGCCTGCATACTCCAGGAGGGAGGGGTGTTCTCTTTTGATTATTCCTTACAAAGGCACAGTTTCTGGGAACACCTTGATTACAATTTCTTTGTATAATGACCTTGTTTTCCACAATTGTGGCATTTAACATTTTGCCTTTTTCTTATACCTCTAGAAATGATCTCTCCTACCCAATTATCATCACCTTCATAAAAATCTACATTAATTGTTTCACAAATCCAATCCTTTAAGGGTACTGACCTTGCTTTTAACAGTCTTATTTTTTTGCATTGTTTATTAGTGTTCTCAAATGCCAGGGATTTATTCACCTTGCTTCTGAATCTGGTACTATACTATTTACTGCTACAGATAATCTCTGTAAAAAGTCTGTAAAAATTTCCTTTGGGCTTTGTATTATTTTTATGAATGATTGAGTTTTCTTTCCTACTTTTTCTATCCAATCCCATGCATTCAGTGCTTCCATGCAATATAAATGAAGAATGTTTGAATTGCATAGGAATTATCTTTCAATATCAGAATATTCTCCTTCCCCAAGAAGTTGGTCTAGGGAGACTTCTATGCCCTTGTCTCTGCTTCTTTGTTCTATTATTTTAGCCTCCTCCTAACACCATGTTTCCCGCTGCAAAAGTGACCCTGGTTCCAAAACAGCAGTAACCATATCTAACCAGTCCTTAGGGGTGATCCAGTTGCAAGCAGACCAGGAATTCAACATTTGTTTTACAAATAGTGAATGCATCCCATATGTCACAATTGCGTCATTAATCCTTTGTAGTTCTAGCATTTGTACCAGAGACCAATTAACTACGTCTCTAATATCTCTATCCTCTTTTGATCTTTTAATGGTTACTGGGTATATTAGTGTTGGCTGTCTGATAAACTTAGGCTGTTTTTAGATGATATTGCTGAAATCTGTCTTTATACTCCTCTGTTTGTGTTTGAATGTGTTTGAGTTCCCTCTTAATAGACTTTTTAGACTTCCTTTTTAGCATTCATATTAATTGACTTATTTAATGAAAAAACAGAAGTCAAACAACACATCTTCATAATAAACATGAGGGTAATTACATCTTCATTATTTATCTTTCCCTTTACTGGTTCTAATATCAAATCATCTAGAGAAAGATCACAGAAAGACCAAGCACCCTCCATTGCCTTAAACAAATTCCCTTCTTTTTAAAAAAATCTGTTGTACTCATCAATTTAGTTGTTAGAGTCAATTTAAGTGATTGTGAAGTGGAACAGCTACCTAGTGTGGTAGCAGCCCAAGGAGGGGTTCAGAAAGAGAAAGAACCTGCAACCCACCAGGAGAAAGAGGCCACTGTCTGAAAAAAGTTACTCAGACTAAAGTGAAATAGAAACACATGTGGCCGGGTCCGCCTAAAGCTGGAGGCTAACTCAACAGCCTAACCAGCAGATAATTACTCTTCCAGTCACGAGTTGTTCTTGCTGGTTAGCGGCTTTTTTTGATGGGGGACAAGGGTGGAAATTTGTGCCCCAAAGTTGAGCGCCAACTGTAGTATCACAAATGAGACTCAGAGCCAAATATCAGGGAAGGTTGAAATAACAGAGAGAGGAAACACCAAAGTCAATTCTTACCTAGCTGTCTTGCAACTTCCTCAGCCTCACTCCTGGTCACTTCTGTTCTCTCTGGGTTTCTACAAGTCCTTATATATACATCCAGGTTAGGATTAAAGGTGTGTAGCCTTGAATCACAGAAACAGAAGTTCTGTTTCTGGAGTTGTGGGATCAATGGTAGATTAAGTCACCACTCTGGGCTTTTTCTGTGCTGAGATTAAAGGTGTGTGTGACTAACTCAGCTGTTTATCTTTGTATTCAAGGTTTAAGAATTTCCTGAGTTGTCTGCCTAGGAATTGACTGGGTGCTCTCTTTCCAATATTCAGATTTTATTAAATATGTAATATATATATCCACAAATTTTGGTGGAAAGTATTGTCATCACAAGTGTTGTAACTTCACTTTTAAACTCTACATGTATATGCATACACATGTGCTTATATGTTTTATATGTAAATTTAGATAATTAAGAAATAATGTGTCCTTAGATATTTTATTATATTTTTAAAAGATTGTACTTTAATTATAACATTTCTCTCTTTATCCCTACCAAACCCTCCCATATTTTCCTCCCTTATCTCCTTCAAATTCATGATCATTTTCATTAGTTGTTATTGTCTGGATATATATATTTCTATATGAAGACATATTCCTAAATATTACCCATAGAGCCCATATATTGTTACTTGTTCTCAGGGTTGAACATTTTTCAATAAAAAAACAATTGCTGTGCTCGTTCCTGAGGAAGACCCCTCTTACTGCCTGCTTTCCCCAGTTGTCTGTTGTTTTAAACAGTTCTGGCCTGGTCTTTCTGGGCTGGCCCCACTTTTCCTCAAATAATCACACACAGGCTTATATTATTTTTACGCTGATTGACCTAGAGCCCAGGTGCATAAATGCTAGCTCCTTCAACTCATCTCAACCCATCTTGTTCACCTGTGTGGCTCAGTACCTTTTCTCAGAGCAGCATTTCACCTTCTTTCCTCTGTGTCTGCTGCTGTCTCCTCGTCATGTCTGTGGTGGCTCTGTTTGGTGGCTCTCTGGCATCCCTCTCTGCTCTGAGATGTTCCAAGTTTTCTTAGCCTGGCAGCGCCACCCACACTTTCGGTTTGCCTTTGGCCAATCAGCTTTTATTAAACCCATAGGTGGGACAAATATTTACATTACTAGCATAATCCCACTATCATGTGTAGTTCTTTGTGTAGGCTTGAGGTCTCGTGACATGTCCACTGGTGTCATCTTTATGCAGCTCTTTTTGGGTGATTATTCTGGAGAGAATTTATGGGTACAGCTTCTGATTTCACTAAGAGACAAAATCTTACAGCAAACTTCCTGAACTTCTGGCTCTTACACTCTTTCTGCCTCCCCTTTCCCAGTGATCTCTGAGCCTTAGTCGGAAGGATTGTTATGTGCCTGTCCCATTCAGTCTGTGCACTCTACAGTCTCTCTATTCTTTGAAGACTGGGCAATTGTGGGTTTCACTGTTAATCACAAGCTACTGCTAAGGAAGCCTCTTTGATGAAGGTTGAAAGGCACATTAATCTATGGGAGTTGGTGAAATATTATGTCCACTTAGCACAGTGGTGTCCCCTAGGGCCTGTGACCTACAAATCATTCTTTGATTGTAGAATATATAGCATCAAATTATAATAAATATTTTGTCAGAGTGCTTATTGGCCTTGCATTTAGATTTATTTATGTTTTTCTGTATGCATATACCTTCATCATTACATTTTTATTATTGATTTTTTGTTTATATTCTCCACAAATTTTTATGTGTGAATAAAATTATTTGATCATGTGGCAAGAGTTAATGTAGTCTGGGTTGTATCCCCAGCACTACAAAATACTGTCTTAAAATTATTTTAGAGAGATTTTTATAAAATGTTAGTTACTTTGCAAAACTAAATTAATTTTAAAATTACTTCTTTGAATTATGCACAGAAACCACCTATTGGTAAAATTACTTTTTTGGATCAAGCCAGATTGTCATGAAAATGAATAAAATTTTAAAAATATCTTTATAAAAATTTAGACAATGATCAGTGTGATTAGCTTGAACAATAAAATGGTATGCTCACAGCAGCTTTTAAAAGAACATGCTATTCCAGTGACATTACAATATATTTTACAATGCTCTTATTTTATGTGTATAGATGTTTTGCCTGCATGGATGTCTGTGTGCCATTTGCATGCCTGGTGCCTGAGGAAGCCAGAGGAGAGCCTCAGATCTCCTGGAACTGGAGCTGCAAAAGGTTGAAAAGTTTCATGTGGGTTCTGGGCACCAAACCCAGGTCCTCTGAAATAGCAGTCAGTATTTTTCAACTGCTGTGCCATCTCTCCAGTCCCATTGTGTCATTATATTTATTTATTTATTTCCAGACCAGGACCTTGTTATTGTTCCCTGCTGTGCAATGACATATTGGAGGAGCATAAACCCTTATAAACAAAATGCACTTTCTTCTTGCATAGCAGTGCTGGCCCACTAGGAACATGGTTCCTCTCTTTTCTTTTTAATAATTAACTCTTTTAAAAGAGGTCTTTTTTTCTATATATACTCTTGCTCACACATCCTTCCCTCCTCCCAATCCCTCCCAGTTAGCCTTCAGCCTCCCCGACCCCATTCCAGAGCCCCTCCCAAAGGACTGAAAGTCCAAAGATGGGTCAGCTCAGCATGGTGCATCCATCTCAGCATGGCACATCCACTCCAGGCAGGTCCGATTTTCTTATCCCAATATCAAGACTGGGTTAGGTACTTCTCTGCAGGGCTCCAAGGTGCCAGCCCATGCACAGAAACACAGTCTGATCTCACTCCTCGAGGCTCCACAGACTCTGTTAGTTTTTTGCAGGTGGAGAAAGACCCATATTCACTGCCAGGTGCTACACAAGAGATTATTTTAGGGAGTTTGGATACCTGAAATAGGGAGGGAGAGACGAGGGGGGGGCTAGAGAGAGAAGGATGGGAACTAGCTGCCACGTGGCATTTCTTTTTAAGAGAAGGGGTGGGCTCAGATCTACATAGCCATGCCAAGGGGCATGACTTTTGTCCTGCGTGTTCTACCAGCACCATGTTAGGCCCTAGGGCATGCCCCTCCCACAGGCGCTCTGTGGCTGAAGCCTGTGAATTCTTGTATCTCACCTGGCACCATACTGGATCCACCCTGCAGTGAGCATGTCAGCAACACTTATATTCTCCTTGCCAATCAACAGTTGCCTATCCTAGGTGGGCCTAGCTCCTTTTCCCATAATAACCCAGAGCTCCTGTAAGCCATCTCTGTGGGACTCTTCCTCATAGTCCCTATCCCCTTCTTTATATAGACTCCTGTCTTCTTTAATAGGGTGGCTACTCATTTGATTTTAGGGGAAGGCATCCCTTCCATTATTGGTTAAGGACCTATCAAGGGACATCCAGTGGGTTTTTGGAGATGTTCCTAGCACCCGGTCTCTTTCCAACCCCACATCGGCTTCCTCTATCAAGATCTCCATCTCTTTTTTTTTTTTCTTCTTTGTTGTTCCTCTCACTCATCTACTTATCTCATGATTTGTTCCCATTCTCCTTGGTTGAAACCCCTTATGTTCCCAATTAGCTAAGGAGATCTTCTCTATTTTCTCTTCCTAGGTGAATTCCCTGGATATTTCTCTTAAGTTCCTTCTGATCCCAAGATGTTCAGTGGTTGTAGTTTGCAGCTTGGGTATTCTTTGCTTTTTCTTTAAAGTCCACTAATGAGTGAGTACATCCCCTGCTTATCTTTCTGGGTTTAGGATACCTCGCTCAAGAGGATATTCTCCAAATTCATCCATTTGCCTGCAAATTTTAGTATATTATTTTTTCTGACTACTTAGCAGTACTCCATTGTGTAGATGTATGACAGTTTGTTAATCTATTCTTCAGTTGAGGGCATCTAGGTTGTTTTCAGGTTCTTGCTATTACAAATAATGCTCCTATAAACGTAGTTGAGCTAATGTCTTTGGAGTGCTAATGTGCATCTTTAGGGTATATGCCCAGTAGTAGTGTTGCTGGATTCTTGGGGAGATTGATTCCCAGTTTTCTGAGGAACCGCCACATTCCAGAGTGGCTGAACAAGCTTACACTCCCACCAAGAACAGAGAAGTGTTCCCCTTGCTCTGCATCCTCTCCAGCATAGGCTGTCATGTGTGTTTTTGATCTTAGCCATTCTGACAGATGTAAGGGGGTATCTCAAAGTTGTTTTGATTTGCATTTCTCTGATGGTTAAAGATGTTGAGCAATTTTTCAAGTACCTTTCAGCCATTTGTAATTCTTCTGTTGAGAATTCCCTTTTTAGCTCTGAACACCATTTTTAAAATTTGGTTATTTAGGTTTGGGGGCTCTAGTTTCTTGAGTTCTCTATATATTTTAGAGATTAGTGCTTTGTCAAATGTAGGGCTGATGAAGCTCTTTCCCCATTCTTTAGGCTGTCATTTTGTCTTATTGACAGTGTCCTTGGCCTTACAGAATCTTTGTAGTTTCAGGAGGTCTCATTTATTGATTGTTGTTCTCAGTGTCTGTGCTACTGGTGTTATATTTAGGAAGTGGTCACCTGTGCCAATGCATTGGAGAGTATTTCCCACCTTCTTTTCTATCAAGGTCAGTGTAGCTGGTTTTATGTTGATGTCTTTTATCCACTTGGATTTAAGTTTTGTGCAGGGTGATAGGTTTGGATCTATTTCCACTTTCCTACAAACTACCATCCAGTTACGCCAATATCATTTGTTGAAGATACTATCTTTCTTCCATTGAATATTTTTAGGCCAAGATATTTAATGGTCTTTGTATCTACTATAAAGCGGGATGTTTCTTCTATTTCTTTTTCAGCCCTTTTACCGTAGTGTATAGGAGGGCTATTGACTTTTTTGAGTTAACCTTGTATTCTGCCACATTGCTGAAGGTTTTTTATCAGCTGTAGGAGTTCCCTGGTCGAATTTTGGGGGTTACTTATGTAAATGATCATATCTTCTGCAAATAGAGATAGTTTGACTTCTTCCTTTCCATTTTGTATTTCCTTAATCTTGTTTTGTTCTCTTATTGCTTTAGCTAAAACTTTGAGAACTATATTGAATATAAGGAGACAGGGAGCAGCCTTGACTTTTTTCTGATTTTAGTGGAATTGCTTTGAAGTTTTCTCCATTTAGTTTGATGTTGGCTGTTGGCTTGCTGTATATCACCTTTATTATATTTAGATATTTTCTCTGTATTCCTGATCTCTCCAGGACTTTTATCATAAAGGAGTGTTGGATTTTGTCAAAGGTTTTTTTTGGCACGTAAGGAGATGATCATGTGTTTTTTTTTTCTTTCAGTTTATTTATATGATGGATGACATTCACAGCTTTTTGTATGTTGAATTATCCCTGCATCTCAGGGATGATTGTGGTGGATGAGTTTTTAAAAATCTGTTGTTGAATTCAGTTTGCCAGAATTTTATTGAGTATTTTTGGATTAATATTCATGAGAGAAATTGGTCTGTAGTTCTCTTTCTTTGTCGCATCTTTGAGTGACTTGGGTGTCAGGGTGATTGTGGTCTCATAAAAAGAGTTCAGCAATTTTTTTTTAGTATCTGTTTTATGGAACAGTTTGCGGAGTATTGCTATTATTTCTTCTTTGAATGTCTGGTAGAATTCTGCAGTGAAACCATCTGATCCCGGCTTTTTTTTATTTGAGAAACTTTTAATCACAGCTTCCATTTTCTTTGGGATTATAGGTCTGTTTATGATATTTATCTGATCTTGATTTAATCTTGG